>VZRO01005358.1:803424-820029 GCA_013397915.1 Daphoenositta chrysoptera | reverse complement strand
TTTTTTTTTTTTTTTTTTTTTGGGATTTCCCCGCTGTCCTGGGATGGCTCCATCCCGCGGAAGGGCTGAGAGGCAGCGACCCCCGAGGCAAAACCAGCCCTTCAGCAGCGCGGAATCCAGCCCAGGCTTTACTGGGGACTGCCCCGCGTGCAAATCCCTCCCAATTAACAAATCACTGGAAGAGCTGTGAGCACCCGTGATGCAGGAGAGGAAAAGCCTCAGCGCACCCTCTCCCGCCCGGGATGCTCCCAGCTGCTCTGGAGCTGCTTTGTCGCCGGAGCTGCCGCGGGAGCAGAGCCCTGCCCCAAGTCCCCGTGCGAGGTCTCTGCCTTTTCCTGCGGGTGGGTGCACTGACCTGTTTCTCACGGTGGCACAATTGATGTTTCAAGGCAGAACAGAGGGGGCAAAGCAGGTAGTTACGAGATAATGAGAGTTCACGGGCTCTCTTACAAGCTGCGGGGTCGAGGTCAAGCAGTGTTTAATCGTTTTGAGATCTGTAGCAGGGGGAAAGAGGAAAACAAAGCATTTAATCTGTTTTATCTGTGTGGTTTTGCCCGACATCACAGCACACAGCGAGAGCATTAAACTGCGGTGTCTCGGATAAAGCAGCCTGTCCCCAGGGAGGAGAGCTGTGAACCTCTCCTTGAATCGCACCTCGAGTACAAAATTTATGGAATCTGTGAACTATCCCTATATCCGTGGCCTCAAGGAAAGCTTCAGGCAGTTTGCACCGTTCGGGTCAGTAGGAGGCTCGGGAAGGGAGAATTTTTACCTGTTTGTTGCTGCTTTGGAGGTGCAGTTCTCATGGTAGGATAAATGCTTAGGCTGAGGGGAAGCAAACCTGTAAAGCTTAGGGAGGAAGATTATTTCAGGTGAAATAAATAGAAAAAAAAAATGGTGTAGAGAGTTACCTGGATCAAAATGGCAATCAATGATTTTAAATCTTATTTTCCTGTGTTGCAGTCCCCCTGAACCCCATTCCTTTGGCTGACCAGGGAGATGTGGGTATTAATTGTAATTTCAATTTGTGAAGAACCCGAATTCCAGTCACACTTTCTGTCACAGGTGATCAGAGCCAGAGACCAGTCCTTTTTTTGTCAGTGTTTGTCACCACTGCCTTGCACATTTCCTCCTTTCTCAGCCCCCTTTCCTCACCCCCCTCCTGTCACCACAATCACAAGGGCTGTAAACCAGCACCTCTTTCCATGGAAATTCTGATATCACAGGGAAAAAGCCACCCTCTGCTACAGCTGCCTGTGAAGGGTTCATGGTTGTTGCAATCGGCTGACAAAACCAAGTTGTTCCCAAAAAGTGGTGTGAATGAAATCTGGTTTCGAGGGTGCTCATTTCTGCTCCTTAAAGCTCTCACTGAGAACTCACATTGTCACCCTGCATGAGCCAGAAGGTCCTGGAAGGGGTGTGGAGCTGGCAGGCTGTGTATTCCCATGTGGAATACATGGCAGTGGAGTCCTGCCTGTGCTTCCCTCAGTGCTCACTCTCATTTTAGTCCTTGTCCCCTCAGCTTCTCATTTTCACTGAGTTTGGATGAATCAATCCCTGCTGCAGGGTGTGTTCTGTGTGAATCCTCTGCGGAGATGGAGTTTGTTCTTTCTTCAGCAGTGGGGACCCCATTTCCACCTCTGTGTTTGACCTGGCATGATCCTGCCCATCTCCAGCGCTCGGGAGCAGCTCAGCTGCCGGACGGGCAGGAAAAGCCAACATTCCAGAGCATCCCATGAACCCTGTGCTGTTGCTTGTTGAGATCCAACACCCCTGATCACGAGGATTTCTCCCTGGAAAGGGTGCTCAGGCCTTGGCAGGGGCTGCCCAGGGAGGTTTGGAGTGCCCATCCCTGGAGGTGCCCAAGGAATTCCTGGAGGTGTCACTCAGTGCTCTGGGCTGGTGACAAGGTGGGGATGGGGCACAGCCTGGACGCGGTGGCCTGGCAGGGCTTTTCCACCCTCGGGGACCCCGGGATTCTGTGCTTTGCAGTGGGGGTGATCACTGTGGCTGGGAAGAGGAGAAGGTTTGTTCCCTCTCTCGAGGTTTTCCGCGTCCCCGTTGAAAGACAAACTGTTCAGAGCAGACATAGTTGGCACTTTGCTCTTCCTTGCCCTGGCAACCTCTGCCACAGAACGAGAAGCTGTTACTGAGCCCAGTTTCTCCCAGTTTCTCCCAGGTTTGGCCCTGCCAGTGGTTAAGATGGAGAAACCTGGGGTAGGTGGCCGTGGCTGGCACTGCCTGTGCTGGAATGCAGATGGAATTACCGTGGGCACCCTTGCAGAGGCAAACCCAGCTGCTCCCGGGCAGGAGCTGAGGAAGCTGCTTCCCTTCCTCCCTGTGCTGGGACCTGCAGCAGCACAGCCCCAACTCTGCCGTGCTGCCCTTGGCAGGGGAGCTTTCTCCCAGGTGGGTTTGCAACCCAGATCCTGCCCTGCTGCCTCTGTGCCTGGGAACTGTAAAAACGTGAGGTTTGGAACGAGCTGATCCAAGCCAAGGTGAATCCAGCAGGGTGGCAGTGCAGCTAAATCTGCTCTTGTCCTTTAGGAGCGTTCCAGCTGTGCCTGCTGGCTTCGGGCCACCTTTGCCTGCTTTTTGCAGGGTTTTGCAGAAGCTCAGGTGGAATATTCACATCGAATATTCTGAGTTGGAAGAGACACGTAGGGATCAGCCAGCGAAACTCCTGGCCTGCACAGGCACCCCCAACAATCCCAAAATGTCCCTGAGAGCCGTGTCCAAACTCTCCTGGAGCTCTGGCAGCCTCGGGGCTGTGCCCATTCCCTGGGGAGCCTGTTTGGAGCTGAGCTCAGGAACACAACCCGGGTCTGTGCTGGTGAGGAGAGAGCAGGGACTGCTGAGGCAGAGGAAATGTGTGCCTGGGCTCGGTCCTTGTGGTGTCTGCAGTCCCAAACCGGTGTTTTGTCTTTGCCCCAGCCTTTGGAGGAGTTAGAGCCGCGTTCCCTGGGGGTGTGCGTGGATCGGGGTCAGCGCTGCCGGGAGCTTTCTTTGGCAGCCACGGGAAGCGCCGGCGTTTTGAGATCCTGGAGATTTACAGAACGAACAGCTTGGCTACGCAGGTGGCAAATTATTGAAAGAGTTGGGAAGCTGCAGGAATGTTCCCCAGCCCGTAATTCTCTCCCAAAGAATGTGCACCGTGCACCCAGCCTGCCAACCTTTCCAGAGCCCTGGGAGAAAATGTCTATTCCCTGCATGTTTGCCATTTCTGCTGGGCAGCATATTATCCGTGGAGCATATGCTGTATACACCACACGCTTCTGAATCACTCTATTTCTGAAACACTGCGTTGAAATTTATACATTGGTTTATTTTATATGTAAATATATATATATATGTGAGTGTGTGCATGCATATGCATAATATAGAAGTGGCTGGTGTCGTAACAGAGATGTAAGTAAACAGAATTTGTGTTCAACATGCCCATCTCCACAGGATGGTGGTTTAGTCTCTGTTTTTTTGGTGCTTTCTGTCTTGTAACTGCAACAATTTGGAGCTCAAAGTATCTTCAAGTACCAAAGGAAAATGTATTTGTAAAGCTGCTGCAGAGCCTTTCAGAGGGGATGCATGCTGTGTCCTCAAACAGAAATGTCAGTTGTTCATTCTTATATCATTGTTTCCATTATTATGAAAGGCTGAAAGCATGTGGGAAAAATAATATAAACATTGTTGCCATATATGCAGAAGGGGTAATTTTCCATTCCAGATCATCAAATGAAGCCTTGGAGTGTATCTGTGTAATACAATCCCTTGCAATAGTTGCCTTGCATTTGAAGTTTTCGCATGTTTTATAAATGTTTGTGAAAAGCGCCAGTAGAGTGGATGAAGTCAATACCTGCCCCTCTGGGCAGGGAAATACAGGATTTCTGCTGGGGAAGTGAATAGCTTGTGATTGCTCTGGAATGCGGGGTCAGAGATGGGAGGACACCCAAAAACCTGGGCTATCTGTGCAAGCTGCAGGGTGAAATCCCATTTCTCCAAGCCCACTGTTCACTGTCCTTGCCTGAGCCTGAGAAATCTTCCAGAGCCCAGATTTCCCCACCGAGGGCAGTACTGCTGTAAGAACCAGCGTGAGGAGTGCTGTGTGTGGGACAAAGCGCTGCTTATCCTGATCGTTCCACCCGAATATCTGGGATAACACACCGGGGTCATCCGTGGTCCTGTGCCTGTTTCTGCTCCTTGTCTTCCCAGCACTTCTTCCCTGGAATCTGATACAGTCCTGAATCTGTGCAGATTTGATCTTTTTTGCCTCAGCATGGGGAGTGCAGCCCCACATTTGGAGTTTCTGAGCGTGGGGAAGGCGTGACACGCTGGCAGCACCGGGGGATCCAAGGCTGCCTGGAAATCCAGCGGTGCCAGAGGGGAAAGCAGCTGTGCCCTCGCCTTCTGGAGAGAGGCAGGGACTGCTCCGCCACAGCCAGGAGCACAGGAGCAATCACCCTGACATCAGAGGAGGAAAAGATGAAAACAAGGAGGCTGGAAATTAATTTCTTTGGCCCCTCTGTTCCGTGCATCCATCAGCGGCGCATCTGGGCGTCGTGGAGCTAATTTAAAAGTGTAATTTCTATCCCAAAAGATCGTATTCAATGTGCTTCCTGCTCTCAAGTCAAGTTCAAGGGGATGCAGCGTGGGGTAGAGGTTATTTCTGCCTCCGTGAGGCGGTTGTGGAGCTGTGATTTCCCTGTTTGTGCATTTGTGTATCTCCGTGTTGTCTGTAACGTGTTTTATGCTCCACATCAGTTACTCGTCCCTTATTTACAGCTTGCACTTTTCTCCCCTTCTCTGAGGACCTGCAGCTCTTGACCTTTTAGCCTGGTAAATTATTTACACGTGAAACAGTGAATCAAAATGATGGCTCTCAGGAAGATGCTGCTTATTCTCAGGGAGAAAAAAAAAAAAAAAAGCACATTTCTTTGTGAAATCTCCTTCCTGAGGCTTGTTCGTCCTGCCCTCCTCATCCCTTCCCATCCTGAGCAGGAGACACTCTCCTTTTTCACACGGCTGCTCCGTTTGCACGGGGAAATGTTTCTCTGCCTCTGATTTAAAAATCCCCTTGATATTTTGGGGATGGGGTGAGAGGATGTCAGTTTGATGCCTCTCTGGAAGTGGAAAACCATGAAAGAATGCGAAGCAAAGGTGTGTGAAACAGCCCAGAAAATCCCAAACTGGGGGAGATACCGGCAGAGCTGGAAATGTTTAGGGCTCTAAAGGCAGGAAAGTTATTTCACATGGAAGGGTTTGGGTGGGAAGGGACCTTAAAGCTCATCCAGGCCCAGCCCTCGGGCAGGGACAGCTCCCACCGCCCAGGGTGCTCAGAGCTCCGCCCAGTCGTGCTCTGAACACCAGGGGCTTCTCAAAAAGGTTATTTTTAATACGCTGTAAGGTATATTTTTAACAGATTGTAAATCATCACACCTCTCCGTGGTAAAGCTCGTACAGATCCTTTGCTGAGAGGTGCTGTTGTGAGACAATTGTGCACGAGGGGGAATTTTTATTTTTTTCCTAGAGCTGTATTAAAATCAAACGGAGAAAATTGGTGTTATAGTTCCTGAAGCAAATACCTCGTTCCTACTCACACGGTTTTATCTGCGGGACAGAGAGAAAACATCCGCAGAGAAATGGGAAACCAAGAAACAAAGTGGATTGAAAACAGAAAGTTATTTAAAATACTGTGATTTCTTACCGGGGGATTTTGCCCGTTAAAGGATTGTGGGAAAATAAACAAAAAGACAACGTTTGAAAAACAAAGATTTGTTTTGAAATTATCTATATCAGCTCTTGGTTTGTTTTTTTAAAATTTATTTTTATTTTTTAACAGTATTTCCCCCTCACATGAAAAGGCTGGTACATGCCAAGCACCACCTTTTCTGAAACCACCCTGGTTCTGAGTAAAAAAAAAGAAAAGAAAGCATTCTGATGTTATAAAATGGAGAATTTTCTCAGATTAAAGTGGTTTATTTTCTCAGGAGCATAAGGAATTCTATAATTCATGCATATTTCATGAGGAAAGTGGCCAGTTTGTGGATATTTCATGAGAAATGAAATTTCTACATCACTAAATGGCCAGAGAGTAAAGTGAAAAGGAATATGTGTAATTCTTATGAGAGCTTTTCAGTCAGTTTGTTGTAGTTTTAGAAACCATAACATGATTTGGTAATCCTGCTATTGCTGCCACTCATGGAAAGGTGAGTTACACCTGCCTGTAGTGACATCCAGCCTCCCAAAATTTGGATCATGGGAAAGACAGCCTTGTGCAAAGGATTTTTTTCACAGTGTGGCTCTGGAAGGAATTTTAGGCTGGTAATTGTCTCCAATAAAGCTCACATTTGAGGGGAAAAAAAACCCAAAACAGCCCAAAAACTGGGCTTGATCATGAAATACCTGGAGTGAAAAATGTCTTGTTTCTTCCTCCCAGTTTGTGGGTGCCTCAAACTGCTCTGCCGAGCTTTGTGCCGTGCTCAGTGCTCATCATTTGCCTAATGCAAAGTAGCCAAACACTGCAGCTGCTATTTGAGATCCTTTTATCCATCTTTCCTCTCGCACACACACACATCCACGCACCCAGACAAAAGTTGGTTTCCTTTAGGCAATCGGGAGCCCTGGGAGAGTGGCAATTTCTTTGATTGCTTATTGTAGCTGGAGCACTGGAGATAAAAGTTTAATGCATCCTTATTGTCTGGGTGCTTTTAAGGATTCAGCTGCAGCGAGCAGAGCAGCCCCACCCGCCCGGGTGAGCAGCTCCGGTGTCAGCGCTGCTGCCCCTGCCCGGGTTTTGTGGGGAATCGTTTGGGTTTGAGGGCAGCAGGGCTGTGACAGCCTCTGGCAGATGGGGACCGGCCAGCCCGGGCACAGGACAGTGCCCAGGGCCAGGTGAGGTGGCCAGGTGTCCCTGCAGGGCAGCAGGGACATTGCTGGGACAAACTGGCTCGGAAAAACAAACGGATCCGGAATTTTCCTATGGAGAGGTGCGGTGCCGAGTTGCTGGGATAAACATTTTTGGTGTGGGTGAGCTGCTGAGAGCAGGGGCACAGCCCAGGCGGATCCCTTGTCTTCACCATTTTCCTAGAGGGGAGAGGTGGAATTGTTCTAACCAAGACACAAATTGCAAAGCTGCTCCCATTAGATTGAAACAAAAGAAGACCGAGGCCAAGTTTTAGGCTGTCCTAATTTTAGACCAACGCTTGGATATTTCTCCGGCCTTTTGTCACAGCCCTGGTTTCCCCTTGCAGCTCCTTGGGAGATGCTTATTGTGCTGTTCTGCTGGCATTTCCTCTGCCCTCTCCCGACCACCATTCAGCTCCTGTTGCACAAGGGAGGTCAGGAGAATAATGCCCTTCTGCTGACACACGGGTAACCCAATCCTCCACCCTGTTGGTCTGCTGTGCTGAATTCCAACTCATCTGATTGCACCGAGGGTTATTGTAGCGCCCTTGCCATCAGAGCTGGGTAATTGATATGCTTGAAGGGACTTTAATGAGGAAGAAAGCTAATTAGTTAATGTAAGGAGTGAAAAATAAGTCCCACAACCTTGTAGTCCATTTTGTTCCATTGCAGCTTCCCACAGTGCTTAGCACGGAGCCCAGTTTCCAGCTGAGCATGGCTGAATGGAAACCTTGGCACATCCTGGGAAGCAGAACTGGGGTTAAGTTCAGAGTTTGGGTCTGGATGGGGTGTGGTGGGACACAAACTGTGGGCATCTGTCAAAGGGGGAGCCTCAAACCCTGAATTTAGGAATGAACTCTGAATTAGGAGTCAGGGCTGTGAGGAGCAGCTGGAGGGGCTCGGCCAGGAGAAAAGGAGGCTCAGGGGGAATCTCCTGGCTCTCCACAACTCCCTGAATCCATCCTGGCATAACACAATCCTCACTTTTTCAGCCCTGGGATAAAAAAGTCTGAACTGAATCAGGGAGATGGGCCTAGAATCTCTCATGGCCTTCACTTTGTTCTCTGATTTAATGATCTCCCCGTACTTGGACACTCACTGAGGGGATTTTGCTGCCCAGGGAGGAGAGGGCAAAAGGTTTGAAAGGTTCCAAAGGCCTGAAGGCTGTGGAAGTTTCCTCCCTGATTTCAATGGATGCTGACCCCATCCTTCAGAGGGCAAAAGACAATGAGGAAGGAGAGAGAGAATGGGAAAGAGAAGGAAAAAGAAACGGGATAGGAATGCAGCAAGGGATAGATAATGAAATTTGTCTGTGTTTGTCCTGAATGAGTTTTGTTTCCCAGTGTGGCCTCCAGATTTGTGTTCTTTGTGCAGAAACCCAAGTGCTGTAAACACCACCTGCTCCTGGTGCTCGAGATAACGAGAGGGGCTGGAGCTGGACCAGACCTTGGGCACAACTGGGGTTGAGGCTGATCAAAGTGGGGCAGCAGGGGGAGCTTATCAATTATTTGAGAGAAAAGAGTCAATAAAAAGCCTTCTTCAGTATAAACAGGATCCTGCTGAGCGTGGTGGGACTCTGGGGAGTGAGCTGTTCACACGAGATGAAACTCTTCTCCTTGTTGATGAGTAGTAATGTTTGAAGACCTCTTTGAGATACTGATCTAGGAGCTGCTGCTTTGTCCTTGCTTGCCTCAGTCCTGCCTGGAGAGCCTGGGAATGGTGCACAGCCCTGCTCTGTAGGGTCAGGCCATTTCCAGCTCCTGGTTCCTTTTCCTTGTCACCAAATTCCTCCTCACCTGAGGCTGTTTGTCCCAGAGTCACATCAGAGCAGGAAGGCAGGGAGAAGGGAGTCTCCAGGTTTAGGAAAAATGTATTCACAAACCCCAATTCCTGTCACTCTGCTGGTGGTGCTGTCCCCTTGACAATTCTTAGGAACTCTGCGTTGTGCTCCTAAGTTATATCTGGAGTATTGTGTTCAGCCCTGGGCTCCCCAGGACCAGGGAGATGTGGAGCTACTGGAGGCAGTGCAGTGAAGGGCCACAAAGATGATTAAAGGACTGGAGCATCTCTCCTGTGCGGAGAAGCTGAGAGCTGGGGCTGTTCTGTGTGGAAAAAGGAGGCTCAGAGAGGATCTCATCATTGAGGGAGCTGGGAAAGGGGCTCAGCCTGGAGAAAAGGAGGCTCAGGGTGGGCAGCAGCAGGAATTTCCCCATGGAAAGGGAGGTCAGGCCTTGGCAGGGGCTGCCCAGGGAGGTTTGGAGTGCCCATCCCTGGAGGTGTCCCAGGAAGGGCTGGAGGTGGCACTCAGAGCTCTGGGCTGGGGACAAGGTGGGGATGGGGCACAGGTGGGACTCGATGGGCTGGGAGGGCTTTTCCCACCTCAGTGATTCTGTTCTATTCTGTGTCAATCACTGAAGGGAGGGTGTAAAGAAGACAGAGCCAGGCTCTTTTCCATGGTGCTCAGTGGCAGGAGAAGAGTAAATAAACAATAAAACACAAAAGGGTCTGTCTGAACATTGTAAAACACCGGAACGAGTTGCCCAAGGAGTCTGAGGATTCTCCATCCTTGGAGATACTGAAAAGCTGTCTGGACACGGTCTTGGGTGGCCTTGCCAGAACGAACGATGTCCAGAGGTCCCTGCCCACCTCCAGCAGCGTGTGAGAGCTGGTGTGTGTTTACACTGCCCTGCTTCCTCCTGGGAGTGCTGCCTTCCACATTTGCTCACATGTTGAGTTGCAAAGGTGACCAGAGGAGCAGAGCCTGTGCCTCTGGGTCTGTGCAGCCCCCGCAGCATCCCTGAGCAGAAATCCTGGGCAGGACACACACAAACACCGCGACACAGTTGCAGTGTGTCCGCAGGTGCCTCACGCCTACACTCTCCCTGTGCTGCCAAGGCTGGTGCAGCTCAATGTTTGTTAGCAACCACGAGAAATTTTCCCCAAAAAAGGTCCTTTCATAGGAAAACTCGAGAAGGGGAAGGCTGCTTATCTCTGCTGTCTCGTAGAAAAGGTGCAGAGCTGCCATTAACAAGGGGGCAGCTTCAAGGCTTGGGTTTCTCAGGCTTTTCCATTTGCTTTTGCACTCTGGACCCTGGTATTTTAATGGTGTCTATGTCATTAAAATTGCAACATCCTGATGTGAATATTCATCACCTCAGTGTTCTGGCTGTCACACTTGCCAGATCCAAGGTGTGTTCAGTAAATAGTCTGTGTCAGAAGAATCATTATCAGAGGCAGCTACAAATTTGATACTGAGTATCTGGGACTTAATGAGCTCTTCTGGTTTTCTCCCTGTGTATTTGGCTGCAAAATTGAGGTAGTTCCTTACTGTCTGTGCTTCCAGCCTGATTTCCACACTGTGCAGCTTGACTTCCTGCCCATCCACTGCTCCCTTTTCCTCTCAGAAAAAGCTTTTTGGCCAATTTTCAGCTAAATTAATCAAATCGCAGAGAGAACGAGTTCTTACAAATTTTATGCAAACTGGTGACTGGATAGCAGAGAAAGTCCAATTTTAGTCCCCCAGTGAGAGTGAAATAGGCCAAATTTAGTAATCAGCCACTGTTTGTAGCTCCCGGCCAGCCAATAAACAAGTTTGGAGTGGTGACCCAAACTGCTCCCTCTTGCTCTGCCAAGCACCAGAGAGATGTGGGAGGGAGATCCTGGCTTTTGGGAGAGGGAGGGGCCATTGCACTGGGAATTAAAGTTCAGGGACGGAGGGCACAGAGCTGTAGGGAACCAGGCTTCGTTCCTTGTGGTGCGTGTGGAATAACTTGTTTTGATAAGTGGTTCAGAGGCCTTACAAAAATCAATAATAGTAACAGTGCTCCCTAGCAACCCCACAAAAACAAAGCAGTGTGTGCAGCCTGTTTTCATAAGCAACAGGATCTGCTTCAGTGCAGCACCAGCTTTCAGTCTGGGCTTTTCCAGGGGTCCCCAGCAAGCAGAGAGCAGGGGAAGGACACTGGCCCTGTGTGATGGTGCCCAATCCTGCGTTCCTTGCATTGGGAAGTTCATGGAAGAATTGGGATGTGAAGGGAATTCTGACTTCAGGTTTGTGTTGTGCTAGTTGAGAGCTGAGCAGCAGTAACAGTCATGTGTGTGAACATGAGACAATTCTAAAGCTCCTCTGTTTCCTTGCCTGCCTTGTACTTTGCCTGTGGAGTACAAAGGATGCAGGAATTTAATCTCACATTAAACTATTTCTTATATAATAATTACCGTGAGGGTGCCCAGGAGATGTTCTAGTTAGGATCCAGCACAGGGTGCTTATCTCAGCATGGAGCTCTCAAAATCCTTCTCCCCCAGCCTGAAACCTTCTCAGTGGCCTTTTCTTAGAGGCAGATTTATCATTTTAGGGAAGTTTAGTGAGGCTGAGGAGCAGGGTTTGCTGATGGGCCCCGTGTGGTGCAGGGGGAGGCGAGGCAGGACCCCTTCTGCAGGGTTATTTGTGCTGGGGTGGGAGCAGCAGCCCCTCGTGCCTCCAGCAGGGCTGAGATACTCTGACATTTCCACTCTGAAGAGCCCTCACGTCTCTGTGTCCTGGCATTCGTGTCTGTCCCACGTAGGGGTGAGGTTAATGCCAGTTTGTTCCTGCTCGGGTGACGAGCAGCACAGAAGTGTCATTGTCCTCCTTTCCACCCTCCCGAGCTCGGGTCACTGCAGAGGAACCCCCTGCCCTTTTCCAAGGAACAGGCGGATTGCTTTTAGCTCCTCTCTGGAAAATGAACACAGCAAAAACCCCTCCTGCATGGAGGACAGGCCCAGCACCCAGAAAGAGCTGCAGGCAGTGCTGAGCCTGGACCCTCCCTCAAAGGTTCACATGGCACTGGGGGCATGAGGAGAAAGGCAGAGCTCTTGGAGGGGAGCAATGAGGTTGCAGAACAGGAACTTTCCCTCTGCTGCCATGGCAAACACAGGTGGGTGCTCACTCCCCTGCCAGAGGCTTGGTGCTAGCAGCTCTCGGGGTTAAAATGTTATAAATCTGGTTAATTGGGTTTGATGGGAGGCAAACAATTTGTATTTCTATTATTCGCCTCTGGCTGGACCTTTTGAACCCTCAATGCACATTTTTAAGTCTGTCCCAGACTGCAGCCCAGGTTCAGTGCCTGGGGAGGCCTGCAGGACCACAGGGTAACCCAAATTCCTCCTTCCCCCTCCTCTCTGCTCCAGCCTATCCACACCAGCTGGAATGCTGGAGAGGGGGGAACTTCCCAGGGCTGGCACACTGACTGTACACGCTGCCTTGAAAGGGACTGTGTTAATATTTACTCACTTCTGTAATGACCTCTGGGATCCCTGAACAGATTTGGGCGAAGCATCCCAGGCTTCTTTTTTGGCCGGGGTTTATCCAGATTCAAACCCCAGCGGGAGGGAGTTCGCAGAGCGCGGGGCAGAGCCGAGCAGCGCAGGGAGCAGACCTGGAAACAGATTTAGGTGCGGCCACCGAGGGTCCCTGGGGCTGGTCACCCTGCAGAGCCCGGTGCCAGCAGGGGCTGGCAGGGCCATATAACGCCGCAGGGTCACAGCGTGCCCGTGTGCCACTGAGCACGGCCTGGGCAGCTCGGTGACCTCCTGCCAGCAGCAGAACTCGCGAGGGGAGGGGAGGCATCCCCAGGACGCTCTCCAGAAGCGGCAGCCGGAACAGAGAGCGCAGCGCCAGCCCCGAGCGCTGCGAGCTCCGCGGTGTCCTTGGGTGCCCTCCCTCCGCCCCAGCCCCCGCTCCTGCAGCTCCATCCCTTCCACCGCACACCCCCTTCCTCCTCTCCGCCCTCTCAGCCGCTCCAGCTCGGCTCCAGCCCCCTTTCCTTTCTGCCTTTTGAGATCCCTCTTTCCTGAGAGGGTTTGGGAGCCGAAGCGCCAATTTCCAGCACGGATTTCCCCCTCGCCTTGCGGCTCCCGTCACGGTTCTCTCTCAGTTCGCTCCCTCGGTTGCTTTGTCATGCAAAGCATTTGGGACAGTGTGGTTGTAAGATGTGATTAAAAATAGTGTTTGAACTCTCTTGGCACACAGGACTATTAATCCCCGCTGAAGCCCGGGGAGGAGGGAGGGTGGATTTGAAGGTGAGGATATTCCAGTTCAAAAGTACATAAAGCTAATTTGCATTTGAAAGTATTTTTGCCTTTCTGGAGGAACGAGGTGTTGTTTTTTCCAGTACTTCCTGCAGTATTTATATTTTCCATTGTTAAAATGTAGAGAACTCAGCGTGGCTCTCGGGGTGAAGATTTCTAGGTCTGTCTCCTTAGGGATCACTGCATCAGGATATTGCAAACCGAGACAGAAACTTGGAGTCTGAGAGCTGATTTTATCAATAATTGCTGCACAAAGGGCAGTGGAAGATACGGGGGAATGCTGCTTAATGCAGAGTTTAAAATGAGCAAACAGGAACCTCTGTGTTCATTCAGGAGCTCCATATGTTCTGGTTTGGGAATGCTGAGTGCTTGTAAAAGTGCAGTGCAAATGGAAAGCTGTCACTTGAAGCAACATCCTTCCAAAATGTCCCCAAACCTAGAAACACTAAACCTCACAGAGCTTTTCCATGAAGGCAGAGACCTGCCAAGCTTTTTCTGATCCTCCTCTGCTCTCTGCATTAAAATTAAGCCAGGTTCCGATTTCATTTGCGCCACTGGAAACCACAAGAGCTGCTAATTCTGGATACTTAGAAAGTTCTCAAATAGTGAGTTGACAGTCCTAGAGATTAATATGATTAACTTCAGCACAGTCACCCTACACTGACACGGAGACAAGGGACAAAGGTTAGGCCCTTACCAAGGAAGTATCTTCTGGCTTTGTAGCACACATGGAGAGGAGAATACCTCAGAGATTCTTCTCCCAGGCTTTGCTCAGTGGAATCCAGTGCACCCACCCCAGTCTAGGTGCACCTGAAGTGGGATCAGCAGAGATAAACGGTGTTGTGACAAGAAGATGAGTGAGAATAATAAGATGACATTTTCTCTTTTACTGCACCCAAAGCATCTGATCCACAGCTGCCTTCTGAGCACGTGAGCTCTGAGCAGCTCCACTGTCCCTGCCTTGGGCTGTGCAGAGCCTGGGCATTGCAGATTTGGAGGATTCCCCTCCTTTCCCACCTCCCTCCTTCCCCACCAGCGCTGCAACCAAGAAAGCTGCTTGGGAGAGATGCCAAAGGAACCCTACAGTGTGTGGAGAGCTGACCTTGGGCTGCTTGGCTGAGTGCCACGGGCCAAGACACCATCATCCTGCAAAATAAACACCTCCTCGTCCTCAGCACGGAACATCTGTGGAGGATAAAGGCCAGCCCGAGTGCTGATGCTGCCAAACTGTCACCCCACTACGGCGCTGGGGATCTCAGCCACTCACCCAGCCCTGGCTGATGGCTCCCAGCCTGGATAATGAGATGCAAACACTTGGATTTGCCCCCCAAGCAGGCAGGGCTGTCCCAGAGGAGCAGCCATATGTGCAGACTTCAGGTGTCCTCACCGGGGCTGCAGATGCTAGAATGTGATTTTTTTACATTCTCTACCCACCCCAAGCTCTGTTGCCTTTGCTGGCAGGCTGAATATTGTATTTTCAGCTTGTCCCCTGGCATCCTAGATTCCATTTTAATGGACTTTACTGTGATGCCCTGTAAAACGGGATGTCAGTGGGTGGAGTCCACTTGTGTTCATGGAGCAGGTGATGATCTCCCTCAGCAGCCCACAGAACAGCCTGGCAGTGCTGGCTGAGGGCTCCTGGGCTGATGGCACTCAGCCTCTGGGATCGGGTCCTGCTGGTTCTGATTGAGAAAACCCCTGTGAGGGAACCCCAGGATGGGCCAGGCTGGAAGGGACCACAGTGTGTCCCTGGTGCCACCTCCCTGTCCCAGCAGGGCCATCCCAGAGCACAGGGCACAGCAATGAAATCAGTGCAGGGGCTTGTGTGTGGTGGAGGGCTCAGAGAATTTGCACCTGGGTGTGTGTGCACCCCATTTATGCCCACATGAATCTCCAGCTGTTGTGTTTGAGTGCCTGGGGGTACAAACTCTGTGGCCAGACACAGCTCTGGGTGTTTTCTGCTGTGCTGGGGCTCTTGGCTGTGTTCTCCTTGGCTGAAACTGCACTCCTGGCCAGGTAATGGAGCTCCACTGGCCCCAAGCTGGGCTGTGACTCCTGCCTGGGGAGCTGTTTGCACAGAGCTGGGCTCTGTTATTCACAGGGATCAAATAATCATGGAATGGTTTGGGTTGGAAGGAACCTTAAAGCTCATCCAGTGCCACCCCTGCCATGGCAGGGACACCTCCCACTGTCCCAGGCTGCTCCAAGCCCTGTCCAGCCTGGCCTTGGGCACTGCCAGGGATCCAGGGGCAGCCACAGCTGCTCTGGGCACCCTGTGCCAGGGCCTGCCCACCCTCACAGGGAAGGATTTCTCCCCTAAATGTCTGTGGTGAATGTTTTGGGCAGTCAAGGGAGCCTGAAGTCCATTGATAGGCTGTGGGTGATGCAGAGAAACGAGGGACACCCCACGAGTACAGAGTGAGCGAATGCACCCACAATTCAAATGTCTGACGTGCCCAAACCGAGGGAGCACCACCTTTGGGAGAGACCATTTTGGGGGATGTCTGAACCCTGAAAACTTCCCATCCTGGCTGGTTTGGGTCGGTGGGATCCAACCAGAGAATGGAATCTGGCCACCCATTCCAACAGCCCCTTGCATGTGCTGCTGCTGCCCGAAAGCGCGGGCACGAGTCTTGCTGGAACTGGGCTGGTTGCCTCCACTCTGCTGCTGCTGCTGCTGTTGACAGCAATAATGTATGAAGCAGAGAGCAGCCTACAGTTGGATTTTTTATTTTTTTGTCCCAGGGAATTGGGTTCTTAGGGCTGGCAAGCTGCAGTCCTTCAGATGTGCCAGCACGTGCCGGGCCAGTCACGCAGGCAGAGCTGTTGGCTGCCAGGGTACAGAGGATCAGCACTGGGGGGAGTTTTTTAAAAGGGGGTTACCCCAGGGATGAATTTGGCCCAGGGAGGAGCCTATAAAGCGACAAGAAACAACACAGAGGGGGGAAATGAGAGCAATTAAAAAAATGAACCTGCTTGACCCTAATTTTGCAAATCTCTAGCTGTCAAAGAACGTACCTCGACTAATTATGTTTGGATGTGAAATTATAGAATCATTATAGCTGTGATTACACAGGTCCCCCAGCTCTTGCCTGCCATGGTGTCTGGGTGTGTGTGTGTGCTTCCTAGTGTGAGCTTTCATTTCAGATTTGCTTTCTTGCTTCAGCTGTCCAGTTTTGCAGAAATAGGCCTCCAAAAAGAAATAGCCATATCCCACATCTGAAATGTGCAATTCTCAGCTGTCCTCCCACCTCCTTTCTTTTTCCCTCTCTCCTTTTGGCCTTTGGAGACCAAAACTGCTGTAGTTGGGCAATTACACTTCAAAGCTGAGAACTGCACAGAACTTTGCCAAAAACTGCTGAAGCAAGCTCAGCACTTTGGCTTTGAACCTGTGGTGGGGAAGTGCAGTCACTTCCTGGTCAGATGCTCTCAGGGTAAGAGCAGGGCAGCTGAATTGCAAATATTAATCTAATATGAATGTTGGGTGGCTGAGAAACTGAGTTGAGGTAGTAAATGAAGTGTAGTCCCTCTGGTGCAAAATGTGTCTTTGGTTCCAGGATAAGGTCTGAGGTTGTTTGGTTTTTTTTGGTTTTTTTTTTTTTTTTTTTTTTTTTTTTTTTTTTTTTAAAAAAAAAGGGA
>VZRO01005358.1:732110-803401 GCA_013397915.1 Daphoenositta chrysoptera | reverse complement strand
AAAAATGCATTTTCCAGTTTGCTCAGCTCAAAATATGTGTTATTTTTGTTCTGTAACACGGCTGCTGGCAATGTCCACCCTCCTTTTCACCAGACTGCCGAGATGCTCTGCACGGGATTGGAATAATTCAGGAATCCAAACCTTTATCAGGGAGCCTGCTCTGAGAAATCAATATGAGCTGCCATCCTCACACAACTCGGCAAAGAGCCCTTGCCTGCAGCTCTGATCACCAGGAGCAGCTCTGCAGGAGCAAATTAATGGGCACAGCCCTGCTCTTGTCATTCTGAGCCCCCAGTCCCCATCCCAGAGAGGACAGTGGAGCAGGGCGAGGCCTCAGGACACGGCATCTGTAAATCCTGTCCTTGTCAGCAACTTCCCAATAATGAACCAACTTTCTGCATCTGCCACAGAGCAGTTGGGAAAGAGCAAACAAAACAGCCCTCTGCTGCAAAATGCCACTCCCAAAATAGATTTTGGAGAGATTATTACATGAAGCGGCAAAGGGAGGGAAGGATGATTCAGAAAATAGCTCGAAACAGTCTTTTAAGCAGCTCGGGATTGTGTGGTAAATAATGCAGGAAGGAAGGGAAGCTGCAGACTCTAAATGGATGTGCTGGAAGGTCTCATCAGCACCTGAAATGTCTTTGGAAACCTTCCAGCAGCAAGGAAACATCACAGGCATAACCAGTTATTCCAACAGCCCCCTTGGCCGCCCTGGATCCTTGGAGAAATGGGAATTTCTGAGAATTTAGGGGGAGTGGGGCTTGAGGGACACCCCGAGTTCAGCCCCGTGAACGCAGCAGCCAAGGCTGGGGTGTCTGTGTGCAATTCCTGCTGCAGGAGCAGAGAGGGGACGGGCAGGGTCTGGGCATTCGGGGCTCTGGGGTGAGGAGAGGTTCAATCCTGTCACAAACCAGGATCCCCCTGCACTCCTGGCTTCCATGGCATTCCCAGGAATTCCCTCTGTGTGTCAGCTGCTGGTCTGACCCTGCTCCATGACAGGAACTGGTGCTGAAAATTTCTCCTCTGGCACCAGAGATTGCCAGGAGCTTTCCAGAATTTTGCCTTCCTGGCCTCTCCAGCTCATATCCATGTCCCGAAATGATGAGATCTGGCAGCACTAATTGAGTTATGTGAGCTGATGGAGAACAGGTATCCTGTACTGTAACCCCCTCCCAGACATTGCTGTTCCTGGCTCCTTTGTTGGATGTTTTAGACTGTTTTTATTATTTTTTTTTTTAATTATGGTGGTGAATGAAATAAAACCCCGGAGTTTTAATCAGGAAGGAGATGAGGAGCTGGAGGGTGTTGTGTGATAAGGACACAGCAGAGTTAGGAAGGGGGCCGTGTGCCCCTGACCCCTTATCACCCAGTACAGACACTGTAACATGAAATCAGCTCTTCACTCGCATGACAAAACCACTGAAACCCTGTCCAAACTCCTCTCCCAAGGCCACTTTGTCCTTGGTTTGCCCCTTTCTCGGAGGTGGCTTCCCAGCAGTGCCCGCACCAGCCTGGGGAGCTGCTGTGCTGCTTCCCAGAAGGAATTCGTGCTCGTTACAGAAAATGGGCAGCAGATTATTTCGTGGACGTATATCCTGCATCCTGACAAGTGTTTATGGAAGCAGGCTGCGTGCTCCATCATCGTGCCAAGCAGACACTTGCAAATGTATCCTCGCTGAGACATTAATGTGTGTCAATGTGTGTGTAGCAGCAGCAGCGTTTGCATGCTTAATCGGGCACGTGGCCTTTGTTAATTAGACACTCAGTTAATGCTTTATGTCTGTGGGTCTGCATGGGCAATCATTTGCCCAGAACCTCATTAATTTTACTGGCTGCCCCTCCTGTTGGAGTTCACAAATCAAGCTGAGCATGCACACAAATCCCTTTGAGTAGGTTTCTCTAATAAAGCAAATCAGAGGGAACTCTCAAAGAATACTGAAAACAGCAAAGCTGCAAGGGCCAACCTGGTGATTTTGCAGGCGCCTTTGTGCTCTTGAATGGGAGCTGCAGAGATCAGCTGAGAATTCCCCTTTGCAGCCAGGGGCAAGCAGGACTCTCCTGGCTTTTAGTTATTTGCCTACACCTATCTACAAACGTGTGGTCATTGTCCCTGTGACTTTTTGTTTGTGCTTGCTGTGGATGTCGCCTCTGAGGCCTCTGTCAATTGTCACAGCTAAAGGAATAGCACAAGCTCACAGAATTCCCCTTGTAAATGTGGGTTCTGTGTGCACAAGGGCAGATTGCTTCCACGGGCTCATTCCCAGCCCAGGAGAAAGGAAAGCAGCCAAGGGACTTTGCTGGAAGTGAAATTAGAGAAATAACATTATCACTCACTGTCCTAGACTGAGGTCAAGGGCAGCAATGAGGCCCCTGGGACTGGTGGTGACTGAAGATGTTTGCAAAGGACTCTTTTCCTTCTTGGTGACCAAGAGACCTGTGCAGCAGAGGGCTGGGAGATTCTTGTGTTGTCCCAACTCCAAGGCAATGAGCATCACCGAAACACAGCCTGGCAGGGTGGAATCCTCAACCCCACATCCTGCAGCACGGAGGATTTCACTCAGGATCTTCTGGGCATCATTCCGTGCTATTGCTACGCCAAATAAGCCTCGTGTACGGACAGAAAGGTGTCCATGCCTCAGGAGGAGCAGCCTCTCCTCACTCCTCACTCCTCACTGCTCTGCTGCATCACCCAGGGCTCTTGGCGAGGCACGGCCGAGTGGTGCCTGTGCTCTGCCATCTGCACTGCAGTGCCCATTACGGATGCAGTGCTGAGCAGCTCATTTCACAACTGACTGGAGACGAGGGCAGGAGCCCGTGTGGGAGGCTGAGCTTGCTCCTCCAGCACCCAGAGCTGGGTTTGGGGGCTTGGCGAGGTACAACCTTCAGAAGGGGAAAAGCTGCTCACGTGAATGTGCTCTGCAGAAATGAAAGGAGGGGTTATTGTTTTGTAAAGGGCTGACCTACAGCACAGACAGGAGTAATTAAAAATGGGTTAGAGCTGCAGCATATCAAAGCCTGGGTGAATGTTTCAGCCACATTCCTAAATTGAACTTTTTCTGGACTAGCCCTGCGCTAGAGGAGTGTTACTTCAGTGCTGCAAATACTCAAGAATAAATGTGGAAATGTGGTAATTACATGGCTCTGTTCCACCTGTATCTCCAAACTGGACCGTGCTATTACTGTGCTAAGGGATAACTGATGGAGCAAGGGAGAAGTGACAATGAAACGGAGGTCTTAAAATAGAGAGAGGCTATTTTGCTTTTTTCTTTTTAATTTTCCCAGCTCTGCTTGCATAAATCTAGACTTAGTTCAGATGTTACAGGAGTTCCAATTGCTTTGGAAAAAAAAAAAATCAGTTGTAGTTGTTGTGAAATAAATGTCTCTGTGCCCTGGCTGGGTGGCTGGGAGGGCTGGGGTGAGACAGACAGGCTGATGTGTCTTTAGCTGCCCTGAAACAGCTCCACAAGTAATGTTTAATCAAAGCAAGCTGACATTTGTCTATTGAATTGTTATCAGAATTGCTTAGTCATTCATGTGCCATTGTGTTTCAGAATGGAGAGCAGGGGATTGTTTCAGCTTGACATGAGCTGCTCCCAGCCATTAGCATTTCCCCCAGCATCCAGCCCAGCTCTTCATTTCTCACTGCTCAGCGAGGCTCCTTGGGGCCAGGGGACTGCTGACCCCTCTGCACGTGGCTCCCGATTCGAGAGATTTTCTTCTTTACTCCCCCTCAGCAGGCCAGCTCTCCAGATTTTTGGGAGCAGCTTGGGGCTCTGCCCGCTCTTGGTTCTGTGCCACCACGAGGAACCCGAGGGATGTCCAGCAAACATGGCCAGGACCAGCTTTGCTGTGAATAAGGGGGGTTCAGGAGATTGCTGTGGGATTGCTGGAATTTGGGGGCAGTTTGGATCGCAGTCTTTGCCCCCTCTCCTGCTGGGACCCAAGAAACAGCCACGCAGAATTTTCAGCCGTGTGTGGGAGGAAGAGCAGAGGTGTTATCTGGAGTGGAGAGGAGGGGCTGAGTGAGGAGAGAAGGGATGTTTGGTTCGTGTGGGTGCGAGGGAGAGACAGACAGACAGACAGACAGACAGACAGGGTGAGTGTGCTGCTGAGAGCAGCAGTGGAACCCAGGGAAGGTGTAGCCATAGAAACACCCTGTGCTCGGTAGCAATGGCTCACAGCAGCACAGCCCATCCCTGCAGCCTGTGTGGAACCAGAGTCTTTTGGGGATGTTTTAGGTCTGTGCTTGCGTGCATCTGCCCAGGGCGTGCACATGCACATCTCACCCGTGTCTGGGGGAAACACACGAGTGTCCATGAGCACAGAAATCCCCGGGAGTGGAGTGGTGCTGCCTAAAGGAAGATGCACTGGAAGGCTGGAGTGGAGCCCTGGGCTTTTTCTAAGGGGCAGCAGAGCAGTGGCAAGGGATGAGCAGGTACAGAGGGGAGGTCACGTCTCACCACTACCCAAAAATGCCCGTTCCCCTCTGGAAGCCGAACAGTACCCTGGAAAGAGCCTCCTGTGCAGGCAGAGGATCTTTGCCTGGGTGGGCACAGGGTGGGCCATGGGTGTTCTCTGTGGGCTGGGTTTAGGCTTGGTTTCAGCTGATCTAAGTCCCTGCTGTTGGGTCATGTGTTCTCTCCGATGCCAAAATCAGCTCTCGAGCGATCTGCCAGATTAGGAATCTGATCCTTCTGAAAACTAACCCAGCAGAAAGGGAAAAGACAAGCAGACAGTTTCCAGCTGGATCAGTTCCCTGGCTTGGCTGATGCTCATGCCAACAGAAGGACAAAAGGTAGGGACAGGAGCAGGGAGAAAGTGAAAATACCCATTTCCTTGGCAGTTTGAGCTAAAATCAGCTTAGTTACAAAACCACTGCTCCCTGAATCTCTCCTGTCTGCACCAAAAAGGCCAGGAGCTGGGATGAGGAGCACAGGGAGCTGGTGAAATACTGTGCTTGCTGGGAGCTCAGGGAATATTGGAAGGGAATGCTGGGCAGTAACACTGCAGTCCCTTACCTCTGCTTTTAGGCACAGATTGCATGAAGCTTGTTAGTTAAGAGGTCGGTGTCCATGAATCTCCACGGCCCGGCACTCCCAGCGGGTCTGGAAAGGAGTCAGGGTAGTGGAGAATGTCTGCAACTGGGGCTGAGACAATGCTCAGCTGAATCTGGACAAGAGGGAAAGGGCAATCATAGCACCTCTCACCCAGCCCAGCGCGGGCTCCAGGCTGCATCTTCTGGATCGAAATGGAGAGCTGAGAATCTGGGGTTTTCCTGGCTGTGCGTTGCTGGGGAAAGGAATTCTGCTGGAGTGGGATCTTTTTAATACAGGTCCTGTTCAGACACTGCCACGTCTGCTCTGCTGTGTAGAGAACGTGCCAAATTGATGGGTGTCAGTGAGAATCAAACCGATGTCACACGTTCGTGTCCCACAGGCAGGGGTGTCACACAGGCAGGGGTGTCACACAGACACGGGTGTCACACAGACAGAGGTGTCACACAGACAGGGGTGTCACACAGACATGGGTGTTACACAGGGGTGTCACACAGACAGGGGTGTCACACAGATGTGGGTGTCACACAGACATGGGTGTTACACAGGGGTGTCACACAGACAGGGGTGTCACACAGATGTGGGTGTCACACAGCCATGGGTGTCACACAGGGGTGTCACACAGCCACGGGTGTGTCACGAGCTGCTGTGCAGGTACAGGTACAGCTGAGCTGAGGGCAGCGGGGGGCAGAGGGGGCTGAGGGGATCTCTGCAGAGAGCGCCACAGCCTCGTGCCTTGCACCCCAAAACCGGGCCTTGGGGTCAGGCCGAGGCTCTCGTGGCTCTGCTGGGTTTCGGCTCCTTTCCCGCACCCTCTGTGTTTTTTGTTCCTCCCCTCCCTGCCCACTGCAGCCCAAACCCAAAACAATAACTAGAGGAAACCTCTGGCTGCATAGTTCTCATTCCTGAGCCGAGTTGCATATGGCTTTGCTTTGGGTGGAGACGAGCTCGTGCTCAAACTTGGTTTTACCCCTATTGTTTCCAACCTGAGCGAAGCACGACTGCCCCACTCCCCGACCCCGCTGCATCCACCCAAACCCTCCCAGCCCTGAAATTTGGGAGGCTGTGAGATGGGAGTGTGGGCTGCCTTCAGCCTCAGAGGTGTCAAGCCCAGGCAGGGGTGGACGGGAAACACCGAAATCTCTGTGCCTCTGCTCTGAGATGCTTTTCCAGCCCAGAGCAACACCTGGGACTTACCCCTCTTGTAGAAGATATTGCTGTGTGTGAGCATTAAAACCATGCCGTGTCCAAGCCTTTTGCATTTGTGCTCAGGATGCCCCGTGGGTGATCCTGCTTGGGTTAATGGTTCGTGTGAGAAAATAATGGACGTGACCTGGCAGCTCCAACGTGGGCAAAGCTTCTGCTGGGGAACGGGGATAATCAGAGATGGGATCTCCTGATTCCAGCCTCTTGGATTTAATGGTAGGTTTTATTTTGCACGGCCTTGCTTTGGAGTAATTTGTGTCTTTGTGCTGCTGTGAAATCAGATTTTCTTTTTTGTGGCGCCGCGAGCTCGGGAGGCGTTTTCTGAGGGAAAGTGCAGAGACAGAACCTCGATTTTTTTCTGAGTGAGCATACAGCAAACGTGCTGCTTTGAAATGTCACTGGTTCTCCTACCAGGGAAAAAATGAAACAAAACCAGAGTGGATGAAGGAAACAAAAACCAACAAAAAACCCCCAACACACGGAACTTCAAAATCTGCTATTCTCCTACAAAAAAAGGACAGTGCCCCCAGAAGCTGATGTAAGGGATAATAAAGCTGTGCTTGAAACAGTCAGGCAAGAAGCTCTGATTTAGGGGGTGACAGGAAATCCTTTTCCCTGCTGCTGGGAAAAAATATGGAGTGTGAAGCAGATGACTTTGCTGCGTGCACCTCTCTCGAATGGGGATGTTGCAGGAACTCCTCTTTCTGCCAGTGGGATTTATTCAGGATTAAGCCCCCTCATTGTGTTCTCCCCGGTCACAGCAATGGGCAGAGAGCAGAGGAGGCCATCCTGCCCCACCAGCTGGGCCTCACAGGAGGTTTGGTGTGGGAAATAGGGAGTTCTGACCCTCCAGCCCCTTCCCTTGCTGCTGGTGTGACCCAGCTCCAGCTTCAGCCCCTCGTGGAGATGGAGGAGGAGGTCTGTGCAGCCCCCTCCTAAACTGTGAGGGTTTATGGCATTTTGAGGTAAACTGTCACCTAATTTAGGTTTATCTCTGGGTGCTGGTTGTAAACTCGTCAGACACAGCTCCAGGGGTGGGGTAGATGGAGGCAGCTCTACCCTGCTCGTTCCCCAGCTGCCTGCAGGGGCCCGGCTGTGATTCTGGCTGTGCAGAGTGTGGCAAATATTGTAACTGCAGCTATCCTGGAGCTGGAGCTGGAGCTGAGATTCCCTCTATATTTTTCAGTGCTTTCACACCACAGTGGGAACTGCAGTAGATTTTCTCTTGCTTTGTTTGTCGTATCTATTTCAGCTCTAAGCTAAGACCACAAATTACTGTTTTATGCACCGTGCCTCTGCAGCAGTGTGGCAATATCCAGAGCCTGTGCAGCCTGGCACTTCTGGAATCCCAGGAAAAACTGTCCCTGCACCCTTCAGCTGGACACCGGGCTTGGGGCAGGGGAGGGGAGGGATTTGGGCAAGCGATGTCTGGCTGGAGGGGAGCCCAAGCTCGGTGCAGCTCAGGGATGCTTGGCTTTCCAAATCCAAGGAGAAGGGGAGGTATCACATGGCCCCGTGGCCGGGCTGCTCCTCACAGACCTGCTGCTTGTTGTGGGCGGGCTTGCTCCAAGTCATGCCCTGCCTGAAGGCACAGGCAGCCACAGAAAGGGTTTTTATCTCATGAACCCCACGGCTGCAGTCTGGGCGGGATCCTGTCACGGGGGGCCTGTGGCAGCTCTTCTGCTGGGAGATGCTCTGGGTGCTCTTTTGCACTGAAATAAGTAACAATCCCTTTTTTCCCCCCTCAAAACAAGCGCAGTAATCGATTAAAATCAGTGTGAGCATTCTCAGAATTGGTGAACGTATCCTTCATGTTTATGTCTCTCAGGGAAAAATGCGTTTGGGAAAGGCAGCTCTGTTTTACTCTCCCCGAAAGGCCCTGAACTGAGCTGCTTGTGTGCACAAAGGAGAGGCTTTCTGTGTACACAGCAAAGAGCAGCAAACGCTGCCAAAAATTCTGCTCTGACGAATTGAGATGTTCCCTCGCTTTCCCTCTGAATTACCCAGAGCTCGTGGGTCTGGGAGGCTTGGGCTGGATGCTTGATGGGAACAGATGTTCTTCCAAAATTTCCAGTGTGTTTTGTTTTGGATCAAACCAGGAGTAGCACAAGAGCAATCTTTTGTAGTAGCTGGCACCTCCTGGCCCTGGCCTCAGCCACAGTGCAGACGAGAGGCTGATGCTGCAGTGAGACACAGGGAAGAGAGAGCTGGAATTTTCTGGACCCTGAAAAACAGGCTTTAAACCATGTTCCCGAGTTTGTACTGGTTCTGACAGTAATTCTCCACCCTGGCTTTGGTCGCTGGGGTGTGTTTTCTTAAGGAGAAACTGGTTATTCATGATGGATCTGGCTCACAGTGGCTGTGCTGCTTTGGGCTGAGACCTTGGTGTATATTTTGGGATTGAGCTCAATGTGGTGAGAGCGTCCCTTTGTTCCAAATTATCTCCGTGCTCTGGAGAAATATCACTGCTGGTTTTGCCGCTTGGGCCCAGCTCTGACTGCCCACAGTCCTTCTGTGCCCCCAGAGATGCAGCTCTTCTCCCTCCATCTCATTCCCATCTGGTGCCAGGAGCACGAAGCTGTGGAGGTGTTTCAGGTCAGTGGTAACCACCAGCTTTGGCGGAGAGACACCGCTGGAAAACTCCCCTCTAGGGGGACAGAGGTTGCTGAAAACGCTGCACAAGGGAAAAAACAAATGCAAACCACAGACCTTCTCTGGGGAAAGCTGCTGGGGACACACCTCAGTGCTGGTGTGGGAGGCAGCTCCATCCCCTGCACTTGTTTCTGATCTTTTGCTATTCTTATGACGGGTGTCTCACACATTTACTGGGACGCTCCCTGCGCACGGTGCCAGTGCTTGCACGAGCTTCCCTGGCATCAACTGAGGCTGCTGTGAGCACAGGAACCAGCACCACCCCTGCCTTTGATGTGCTCCATCATGTCAAGGTGCTTTGTCACTCGCCCTTTCACTTCTTGGCCAGGAAGAGGTTTTTTCCCCCCCTTTTTCCCTTTCAGCTCCATTTTCTAAGCACGGTGAATCCATCACGTTCATTTGTGTTGGTCCACCACGTCTGCCAGTTACTCAGGGAAGTCTGTATCTTCAAATCTCCTGATTTATGAGCTCAGAAAGGCTGCCCCTATGCTGGGCACAGCATAGTCTTTTGGAAATGCTTGAAAACGAAATATAATAACAATAACAATCACCATAACCAAGGAAATACAGCAAACCATGGTTTGGGTGTAAGTCAGCTTTAAAGCAGCAGCCTGGGGTATCTCCACATTTCAATCTCCAAGCAACATTCCTGGTTACAGCAAGATGAAGCCCAGGCTGGGCTGCCAGCTCCTTGGAAACTGGGAAATGCTCTCATTCCTTGTTCACTTTGCTTTCTGCACCACTGCAGATTGGCTTTAGAAGTTGCTATATCGGTGTGAGCTGTAACGACTGTTGTGTAAACACCCCCACACTCAGGCCTTTTCTCCTCGAGATTTTGATGATTCCAGCAAACTTCACCTTTATGCAGTGCAATATTTCTCCTGCCCTCTGGATTTTACCTCAGAGCAGGTGGGATATCCTCATCAGGCCAGGATATGGTCCATAACAACCAAGTGTTTCTACCAGCCTACCAAAAGGCCATCACTGCTGGTCTTTTTTTCCCTGATTTTTTTTTTGCAAATATATCCATGTGGCTGAGCCAGATTCCTGCTGGCAGGTGCAGGAGAGGTCCATTCAATTCTCTGAGCCCCAAAAGCCCCTTCCCCGTGCTGGGGGCCGAGCTGGCTGTGCCTGCAGCCGCCTGCTCCCGGGGGCCCTGGGCACAGGGACATGGGACAGTCCTTCTGCTGCGGCCGTGCCCGCTCCAGCCCTGCTCCATCTGCTCTGGGACCACGAGCTGCTGGTCCTCACCAGAGGGGAGGTGGAGGCTGCTCATCCCGGCAGCTTTCCCCCCTCCCCTTTGTTCGTGCCGGGAGCTCCGCACAGCCCGGCTCCCATTAGCGGGAGCTGGCACAAATTAAAAACAAATTTAGCCCCGGTGTCTGCGTTCGCAGCGAATTTCACCTCGGCTGATTATTTTTATGGCTTGTTGACAAAACGGGAACGTGCGTGCGGGGAGCCTCTTGCAGGTCCCTGGAAAATGCCAAATGAGTCACTTTGGGAAGGCTAAAACGCATCCCTCCACATGGAGCACGCACATGTGCCTGCGTTCGGGGCGAGAACAGGGCACCCGCCACGCTCGTTTGCCGCTCTAAATGATTTTTTTTTTATTTTTTGCCCCTCCTTTCCCCTTCTCTGGTGTGTGTGCTCTCGCTGCTTTGTCGTGATAACTGCATCTGCTGTTCCAGGCTCAGCAGCGTGGCCCCCTCGCCCCCTCCCCGAGTTGCCAGGCAGCGGCTGATGGCTCCGACGCCCGTCGGGAGCCCATTACTCAACTCCTCGTGCGCTCGGGATTATTCGCGTTGCTGCTGATGATATTTACGGCCGCAGCTGCTAAAACGGTGTTTGCAAATTTATGCTGATTTGATTAGCTAGTTTAGTCATCATAGCTTCTAAGAGCAGGATCTGGCCATAAAATTGCTTTCTGCTCCGTGTGACTCGCTAATGGGGTGTCACATGAGAGCACGAGCCCGGGCGCTGAGCGAGGGCTGCAGGAGACCAGATGGTGCCTCAGAGTCCCCTCCGCCACCTCCAGAAAATGTTGTGCCCTCTGCAGCAGCACCGTGGGCACGGGATTATCAGCTCTGTTGAGCCATGCTCATCCACCTTAATGATGTACCAGCGAGTTAGCAGGGCTGGGATAAACCCGGCCCTCAGTCAGCCACTGGGCGCTCGTTTTCTTACCCTGGGTCACCCTTTGTCCCCCGGGCTGCTCAGAGATTCCCTGCCACTCACAGAGGTGCTCGGAGCACGTGGGTTTTTGGATCCTGGCTGCCCCTTGATTGAGAAATGCCATCCCCAGTCCTGCTTTGAACCTCCACTTGAGGCCTGTGCCTGATGGATTTGGGCACGGCTCGCCATCTGCCATTATCTGTGGGTGATGGAGCTTTCTCTGCGTCAGCCATGACAGAAATAAACTCACTCCACCTTAAAATTCAGCTCGCTGCCATTTAAGAGAAAAAAAAAGGCTAAAACCTTGTTTTCCTCCAGAGAGATTTCTAAATTACTACCACTACTATAGATATGTTTTAACCATCTGTGTAATTCTGAAGTCTCTCTGGATGAAGAGGAAGCATTCCTTTCATTTAAGTGCTACCTAAGGTGTGCTCTTAATATTTTTAGGGTTATTTTTGCATTGGTAACGTTCATTCCACCTCTCCTTAAAGTGGTTTGTGACTTGGGAGGCAAGGCTGTGGTGGATCTGGAGACATCCTCCAGCTGAACTCCCTCCTTTTCCCAGTGCCTCCCATTTACTGCTTCCCAGCCACTGCTACCGTTTCAAAAGATCCTTTCAGAGGCAGTTTCCTCCCTTTCTTCAACATGACTCTTTTAGGGCTTTTCAGACAAGTGCACTCACACACTGCCGTGCCTCGGGTTTTTTCCTTGGTTTCTTTGAGCTTTTCTTCTTCTTCCCTTGGTCCCCCAGGCCTTTCAATTACTTTTTAATGTTCTTCTGGCCTTCTTCCTGAAAAGTTCTGCGAGCATTACCTTGCCTGTGGCCCTATCCAGACAGGCTTTGAGCAGGTTCTAAAGCAGTTGCTCATCTGGGGTGTTGAAATCGGAGTCTGACTGTCAAATATCCACAACACTGGACCTTCTGCTCCTCCCAGGTGCACTGTAAATGGAGGGGGACTAAGTTCAGCATCAGGTTATGTGGATCTTGGCTTCCCTGCCATCATTCCAAAGGGGGAAATAGGCCCTGTGTGATGGCTAAAGAGGTGAGGTGGTGGCTGGGAGGAGCTGGTCCCATTAGGGGAGCAGTGGGGAATGGTGGAGGTCGGGGAGAACGAGTTAAATTTCAGGCAGATGAAAGCAGAGCCAGCATTTGTAGAGGACACGAGTTCATTAGCAGTTAATATTTGCGTTTAGGACCGTTCTGAAGAGAATCAAGTTGTCCAAACCACTTGCTCCAAGCTGCAAAGTTCGCCTCCTGGGACCCGTGTAGCCGTGCCTTTATCATCCCTAGAAAAGCCCCGTTGCATTCTTTAGTTTTGTTCCATCTCAGCAAAACGTTTTGTTGTTTTTGTGCCATAAGGATTTAACACCTTCATCAGGGCTTTGTGTTTCCTGTCTTGAACCTCAAGCTGAGGGTAGAGGGCAGATTTTGGAGAAACGTGCCCAGATTTGTACCGGGTTTTGATGGCGCTTATCCCTCCTGCACAGATTGTTTGCCCATATGAAGCAATTCCCCACCTTGCCCACATTAACATTTCCTGATGAGCCAGTGTGTTAATTTTGTGCTCCATGGCTCTCTGCTCACGGGCTTCTGCTGGCAGAGCGGCTGCCTCCCCTTCTGTTAAACCACCCCGTGCTAGCCTGCCCTCAGCTCTCATCGGGCTCTGCTGCCTTTGGGAATCCATCCCCCCTTCCCCTCTGTGGCAGCAGCACGTTTTCCCCCCCAGATTTTATCCAAGAGGAGCCTTTTGTATCCCCATCTCTTTAATTACATAGAACGCCCTGACTCGATGGAGACATAAAAGGCCTCGCACAGAAGCTCCCTGGCAAACCATCAAGCAGCGTCCCCCATCTGAGCTGATAAACTCAAGGAGAAGCTGCCCTTTCAAGCCTCTGGAAGACTAAATACCAAGCCAAGATGTGATACTGCAAGGCCACGATAAGAAAGGGACTAAATCAAGAGTGCTGATTGCAGGGGAGGAATAAAGGGAGAGAGGGAGCCCCGTGTGCACCTTTTATATAAAAATCCTTGCAGGGAATCAGGTGGGAGCAACAGCTCTTCCCCATCCTGGCACGAGCACTGCTTCCCATCCCAGATCTGCTGTATTAGCAGGGATGGAAGGAGCCAGCAGGGGGAAATGCCAGGGAAAAGATGCACTCAATTAAAAATAGAGAGAAAGTCCCCAAAGCTCTGACACGGTTTTGTCAGGCAGGACTTGCAACAGATGATTCCTGTGAGGATTTCTCACTCTTGGGAAACGCTTCGCGGTTTGTCATCGCCGGGGAGCGGGCAGCAGGAAAGGCACAGAGAGCAGAACAGGCCCAGGGGGAGAGGGTGTTAAAAGAGCCACAGCTGAAAAATCAACATGGAAATTACATTAGAAATGTTTGCTCTCGCTGTTTGCAACCCGGACATTGCGACAGCCGGAGGCAGGAAGTGAAACTGTCTCTTGGCAGCCAATTCCAGGAGCTCAAATCCTGTGGTTCAGCCCTTCTCCCCCTCAAAATTTGGGGGACAGTGCAAGAACCTCCTCCCTCTCCTCAGACAAAGATGCTCTGAGTCTCCTGAGCTCTGTAACCTTGTGCTTCTTATAGAAAAAAGGTGAAGTGCTGCAGTTGCCTTCCCTTGATTCCCGGAGCTGGTGCTTTAAGAAACATCCCTCCCACCCACCTGCCCCTTCCCTGCACCTAAAATGTCACGAGTGTTCCAGTAAACCCACAGGGATTGGCAAAATCGCTGCACAGCGGCGGCTCTGATACCATGGTGATGGTTGCTACCGAAAATCCTTCACTGGGTGGGAGCGGAGCGCAGCCGAGCCCGAGCGAGCAGCCCGACTGCTGCCTGCTAAATTTAGATTTCCCACCTCTGGTTCTTCCCCCTGCCCTGGTTTAGGAGAGCTTGCAGTAAAAGCAGCTCGCTCACAGCTTCTGCTCGCTGCCGAACGCCCCGGCACAGGGGCCAAAGGTGGTGTCAAAAAGCCAAGGAGCCACAATCAATATTTCAGTGGCTCTGCTCTCGCTGGGCTCAGGTGAAGCACTGCCAGCTGGAGCCAGGAGCTTTGCCTGCTGCCTGCTCCGGGCTCCCTCTTCCCCCAGACCTTGCCTCTCAGTTTCCATGGGCAAACCAGAATTTCCGTCGAAAAACCACATCAGGATAATCGAGGCACACTGACAGGGGTCTGCTTCATCACCCAGTTACACCACAGGGCCGTGTTTGATCCCTGTAAGAGAGCAGGTTTGTACCTCCAACACCCCTCCCTCTCCATGCAGTAATTTTACTTTGCCAATTGTGCCGCTATGAAAATGCTGAACTTAAGCAAAATCCACTTTTGCATTATTTTATACAACAAGGCGGTGACTCCATGACTCCATTTTTGGATCACTTCATTCAAGCTGCTTTTCCTCTGCTTCTCTATGCAGATGCTGTCTCCTCTGTCTGGGTAATGACAAGCTTTTAGTGAAAAGTATGTCTGAAAGATGCCATTATGCTCCATATTCTTTGCAGTGCATCAGGACATCTTGTTACAGCAGCCTTGTTTCTTATTAACACTTGACTTAAGCCATCCAGCCTGGCGTGCTGGGGGAAATGAGGGGGCTGCTATTTATTCTGACCTATTTGTCTATTAGTTGCAATGACTATCTGGGAATGCATGGGAAGAAGAAAGCTTCAGATCTTCCTCTGCAGACATGTTGGAGCAACTCGCCCTTATCAGATCAGCAGAGCTCAGACAGAGAGATAGGGCTGCTTTGCTCTCAGCTTTTTGCATATCCTAATGAATCTCATTTGCTCAGCCCCCAAGGCAGGTCATCAAACGAGTCTGTCCTGCTGCCCAAAGCTCGGAGGGAGCTGCGGGGTGGGGATGGTAAATCCAGGCCGTGCTCCGGCCGCAGCTGCTGGAGGGGGTGGGATGGCAGGAGGGAGCTGGGCTGGCACCGTGCCCAGAGGACAGGCTGGGCACTGGGGTTGGGACTGGGGCTCCTGGTCAGCTGGGCTGAGTCAGCCAAGGCTGAGAGTGCAGGCAGTTGTGGCTACCTGCCCCCGGAACAGGGCTGGCCTTTGTCTGCAGCAGCTGTTTCATTCCTGAAACAGTGCCTTCCTTTAAAGTTTGGGGAGCAGGATGAGAAAAATAAAAAACAAAACCGTTTTTCCTTCACATTTGCTGGTGCTTGCAGGATGTAAAGTACGGTCAAGATGGCAGATCAGCCTTTGGAGGCAGACAGGCGGCTTGGCAGGATTTGTGCCACACTTCCAGAGCTTGAGCAAGCATTATGTTGATCTCCTGAACTTCCATGAGATGTTATCAGTGTCCTCACTTCACGTACAGGATGACAGCGAGGGAGGATCGAGCTGAGCACCCACTGTGGGGTCACAGCTTTGGACCTGCCTCACCCCTCCTGGTGCTGAGCACAGTTAACCCTCAGGGAGTTGCTGTCTGTTGGCTCATCTCAATTTTTCCAGCCCCCTGACATGCTCCAAAAGCACAAAGGTGATTAAACTCCCCAACTTCAGGGTTGCCCATTTTCTGAGAGTCCACCTCCGGGCACACACGGGCCCTGGGGAAGCCTGCAGTTCATTTTTCAGGGGTCATGGCTTATATCAAACAGCTCTTGAGCTTGTTTTCTATTTTTAAGCATGTTAAAATTGCCTGTGAACCACAGAGCTCGTGGGGCATTTGGGCTCTCTGTGCCAGCTCTGTGCCAAGTCCAAGCCCAGTCAATCAATCTCATCTCCATAGAGAAGGAGGAAAAAAGTCCCATCTTGGAGTCTGTCAGCTTCCTTAACCACTCCGAGCCATTAGTTCTGAAGACTTTTCAACTACCTGCACATCAAATGCATTCTGCCATTCTGATTGCTGGTGATAAGCTCTAGACTCATTTTTTATGCTGCTTTCAAAGCTCACAGGCAATAAATTGGTATCAGAGATGTGCCCTCCCTTTATGGGGTACTCTGGGAAGTGTCTGAGGACACCAAGCACCTGAATTCCCCTGGAACTCTCCAGAGATTTATATGCCAGGTGATGAGAACGAACACCGAGCAGCAAAGGGACACCAGAGATGTATAGCTCTGCCCATAGCTTTGGAAGAGGGTGACCTTTGCATTCCTGGCTTTGTGCTTTGAATAGGTGGATGAGGAGAAAATACTGAGTAGCTGCCAAGGCAGAACGCAGCAATCTGAAAAGGAACAGTGGAGTCTGAAAGGATGAAGTGGTTTGGTGCAGCTGCTGGGACCGGCTTTCATGTGAGCAGGGAATGAGTAGGGGATGTTTCAGGCAGGGCCTTCAGTCCTGGCCACCTTGAGGACCCTCGGGGTGTGCTGTGAAATTCCAGCAGCGATCACAGGCTTGAAGCACGCTAGAGGTGAGATGGGGTGAGGCACTTTGGGGAATTTGACAGCAGATTGAGTTATTTGTCTAAACACAGCTCCTTCCACTCTCCTGATTGTTTTGAGCTTTCAGGTTTGGATCTGGAAGCACTATCTCGGCTACATCACCTGCCTTTGTAATGAACTTTCCAGGTGAATGCACGTCCAGGAGAGAGCAGAACTCCTTGTGCATTACAGAGCATTTGTTACAGTGCAGCACAAGCACTACCCACAGCCTGGAAACCAGAGTCAGCAGAGTGTGAATGATGCCAGGGAGAAGCATTAAAGCAAATTCTGCTACAAGGGGAAGCTGTTGAACCCGAGATGCTTTTTTTCCATGATATTTAAACATGGAGCATGGTATTTAGGGGAGAGCACTGGACCTCGCTGCCACTTACCACAGCTTTTAAATAGGTTTATAGGTTTCAAACTGGACTCCAGCTACGGCTGCATTGCTGGTATTGCCAGTACACCCAGCAATTGGCATTTGTGCCAGGGACACCCTGTGTGGGGTCTGTCCTGTGCCCTTACACAGACCCCTCTGTGAACTTCATTTAAAAATGCCTGAGGAGTCCCTTTAATGCCAGTTCTGGTCTTCTCACAGCAGCTCTGTGCCTGGGTAGTAGATGTCACAAAATATCAGTACACAGGGGTATAATTTTAGCTCCCTAAGTTGCTTTCCGAGTGGGAAATAGTCTCTGAAAAGCCTGTGTGTAATAAGACATCTGGGGCTTACTCATCTGGGGTCCTGCATGGGCCCTTTTGTGCTGTGGTTCCTTTTTGGGGTGACAAAGCAGAAGTCATGGGTGTTCATTTAATGGAAAGTCCCGGCACCGTGTTGCAGATGCATGAACAGCTCGTAGGGCAGGAGATAAAGGCAGAAAATATTCAGAGAGAGAAGCACTCGCCGAGTGTGAGCTGCAGCCTCCACCCGCAGGTAACAACCCCTCGCAATTAGCGACTGCTGCCTTTGTGCTTCCCGAGCAGATGATGTGGCCATGCATGATTTATGCAGCACAGGCTGTGCCTGCGCTGGGAGGTGACGCTGGTGGCTCTTTATGTGCCTCAGTAGCACAAGGCAGGAGCTTGGTGAGGGGGTTTGTCACCTCCTGTCTGCAGGTGCCCCTAGAAATGATCCTGGCCACTCTGAGCTCTCTCAGAGGGTTTCTCCACACAAAGGAGGATGAGGAGGCAGCCAGTGGTTCTTCAGCCTCCATGCTGCCACTTCCAGGTGCGTTTATTCCTTTTTTCCCACTGGAGGAATTTGCCTCTGGGCTGTGGCTTGGCAGGTCCCCTTTAGCATCCCCAGGAGCTGCAGGACGAGCCCTGGCTGCCACACACTGCCCGTGCACAGGGCCAGTCCTTCTCCTGAGCTCCTCCTCTGAACATCCTCCCGTCCTCCCAGCTGTCCAGCACCTCTGGATTCTCTGCTATTACAATGGTACTGCAACATGAACTGTGCAGGTAGAGTTCACCTTGGCACACACCCGAGTTTGCAGTTGAGGCAACATCCCCATTCCCTGGATGAATACAGAAGTGTGGGCAGCCTTGCCCTCTCCAGCAGCTCCATTTCTGACCAGTTTTCCAGCTGTGTGGGTCTTGAGTATCCTGGAGGAAACGGGCAGCACCAGGAGAGAAAACATAAAGGGGTGGAGTGGGTGATGTAACAGAGCTTTTGTCTCTCTTACATCCATGTATGGATTGCTGTTCAGAGGATAATACAGGGAATAATGTCTTGGACTCATGGTTAGGGAATCTTGTGGTTTATAAATGATGGGAATGTTTAAAATACCCTGGGGTTGTCCCAGAGGTGAATTGGAAGCAGTCCCACACACCCGGGGCAGGTACAGGTTAGATGCTCGGCGAGGAGGGGCCACGCGCTGTCACCTCACGGCAGGGAACAGGCTGAGACCCCAAAACATTGGGGTTGAGCTGGTGTGGTGCTGAGTGCCCCCAGTGCCCCAACACAGGGAGGATTTCGGGGAGCTGAGCCTGGCTGGGATGGGATGAGTTTGCAGCAGAGCAAGAGGGATGCTGGAGACCTGGATGGCCACATTCCTGCGTGCCCAGTGAAGGAAAACATTTCCCACATCTCCTCTCTGTGTTTCCCTGTTTACTGAGATCCCAAAAAGGGTGCTTCACCTCCCTGGCAGCTGCCAGGCCCTCTCCTCCGCACTTCTCCTCGAGGAATTTCACAAATAGGTGGCTGAGGCGGGCTGGGATCGTGCCTGTGGAGCCAGCAGTGCTGGGCTTGTTGTCTCTACCTGCAGATTTCATTCGTGTGTGTGTGTTTGGGGAGGCTGCTTTGGTTTGGATGGTGGTTTTTTTTTACACTGCTTAAAAATAAACTCCAATCTGCTACAAAAGTTGGCATTTCACTCCCACTGGTTGGGTGCTGACACATTCCTCTAGAAGGGTTCTGAATTCAGGAATGTGGGGTGTAGGAGGCAGGTTTGGATCAGGCAGAAGAGCCCAGCTTTGGTTTGTGGGTGCTGGAGGGTGCACCCCGCTCTGCCCAGCATCACAGAGAATGTCCTTGTCCTTCGGGGCAGCAGGGACCTGCCATGCCAGGGCTCTGAGGGCTGGCTGAGGGTGCTGCAGGGATTTGGGGCAGACAGTGACTGCTTTTCTACAGGAGCAGGAGCTGAAATCAGCCTCCCAATCTCTGCGAGTGTCAGCTCAGAGCACATTTCCCCAGTTCTGGGTCATGGGTTGGAGCCAAGGGGAAGAAACCTTGAGCCTGCTGCCTTCATGGGATGGCAGTGAGAAGCACAGGTTGTCCCATGGGCTGGGGAGGAGTCCCTGGATGTATTCAAGCCCCAAATATGGCAGGAATAAGTGGATCTGGGCTTGCTCTGACCCCCTTAGTGTGACCATCTTTAGAGATGAAGCAGTGACATGCTCTTGTCGTGCTGTTCTGGTAGATATTTGCAGCCTGCTGAGGGCACAGGTGACCTGTGGGACGTGTTTGGGTCAGGGCAGGACCCTGCTGGACACTGAGCCTGCAGCATTCCATGAGGGAAAGGCTCCTGGGTGAAATCTTGGCCCCCGGACATGCACAGCACCCTGCACTACCCAGTGGGCCAGGTTTTCATACCCACCCGCTGTCCTGGGTTGGAGAAGGGGTGGCAGTGACGTGCTGGCCACCCTCTGCCCCCACAGCAGCACAGCCTGGTGGCTCTGGGACAGCAGGGCTGGCACTTGCCAGCTCCTCTTCTCCTTGGGCTGGAATCTCTGGAAAGGCAGCTTTGGCCAGGTTCAGCACCAAAGGCCACGGGCACTGGGGTGGCACCAGCACCCCGAAACCCACCAGTGAGGGGCATGAGGACGGGAGGGAGCTGGAGGCAGTCAGCTGCAGGAAAGCCACGTTGCCATGGCTCTCAGGAGTGCTCCAGAGCCTGCTTGGCATGGCAAGGCTGCTGTGAGACTGGCTTTGTGCAGCTGGGGTGCAGCAGGGGACAGAGGCTGGCACCCCGCACAAGGAGCGGGCTGAAACCGATACCCGGTGAATGTGCTGACAGGGTGGGAGGGATGGCAACAAAGGAAATTACTGAATCACATCGTGCTTGTCTAAGCATTGCTGGAGAGCTCATGGGCCCGGCCTTTGTGAGCAAACACCTCGCATCAGGAGGCGCTGGTGGCTCTGATTGTCACACGGAGCACGAGGAGCATCTTGCAGCAGGGAGAGGTGCTGTGTTAACAGCTCCAAAACACAAACTCTTCCATCTGTCTTGAAGAGGGAAGTTAAATGTGCACAACAACAAAAGGCTCCTCTGTGCCATCCTACCTCGGTGCAGTCTGTTCCCCTGACACATTCCACACTGGCCCTGGGAAGGAGTGCCAGCCACGAGGACAATAAATGCCAAATGTCACCGTGCTCCTGCGATGGAGACACTTGCCCAATGGAAACTGGCCTGGAGCCAAGCTCATTTAGCATAAGCCATCAAACAGTTGTGAATTAATTGTAATCTTTGACAGGTGCACCAGGAATACTTTTGGAGAGGCTGCTGTTTGCCCTGGGTGCATCTGGAGGTCTGAGCCCACAGCGACAGCAGGGAAATGTTGTCGCACACTGTGCAGAGCCACCAAACAAACAGAGGTTTCTAGGAAGTGACTTGCATGCCTGAATGGCCTTCTAGCAAGGCATTTGTGGTGCTTCTAAATCTATATTTACATACAATTTCCACTTCTGGAGCCCCCATCCTGTGCTGGGCTGCACCCCAGCCACCATCGCTGGCATCTTGCTGAGGGAACTGAGCAAAGTGACTTCAGGTGACGTAGGGAGCCAAGGATAAACCCAGCCCTGGTGCCCAGACAGGAGCTTTAACCACACAACTCCTTCCTGCAGCACTAAAACTCTCTGCTCTTTTAGGCATTGCAGGATTTATGAGTGGCCCACAGAGGAATTGCAAACCCCAGTGGCAGCAAGATGCAGGAGGTTTAAATTAATATTATTGCTGTACATGTTCAAGCAAATGTCTGCACATTGTGGGTTTGCTCTTTTAGGCATTTACAGAGTTCTTTCAGACCCAGCTCCTCCTGGAGAAGGGTTCTGTGATGGTTTTGGAGACCTCGTGCCTGTGCACAGGCTGTTGATCAACTTGTGCAGGCAGATCTGAGTTGACTTGGTTCAGTGCTTGATGGAAACCATGAGGATATCCCCGCTGTCCAGGCAGAGGATATTCCTCTGCAATGAACAGTGTTTGCATGGCCACACTGGGAAAATATTGGCAGTGACAGTGATGGAAAGGGATGTGTGAGTCTGGTGAGGGTGGCCCGGCTCCAACATCCAGGGTGTTCGCACTGCAGAGGTTCCTGAAGGCAGCAGGGGTGGAGTGTGACCACCTGGGCACCACACGCAGCACAAAGACCCTTCCTCACCCAGACCCCACTGCAGGCACAGCTCAGCCAAGGAACAGTCGTGGGCAGAGGGAGAGGCTGCTGGGATTCTGCAGGAGCTGAAGTGGAGGCGTTGGGAAGAGCATTCCCAGCAGGTCAGGGGTGATCCCACCCCTGTGCCCAGCCTGGGGGCACCTCTGGGGTGCCGTGCCCAGCTCTGGATCCTCAGGACATGGGGACAGGACATGCGGCAGCACATGGAATTGCCGTGGAATCGCTGCTCTGCTGCAGATTAACAGCATCCAGGGACTGCCAGAGAGAAAAGAGGCCTGTCAACAGCTCTGCCACCGGATCCCCAGCCCTAACTAGAGGAAACTGAAGCCCTATTTCCACTGGGCTCAGAGTGATGACTGGAAAAATGTTACTCTGTTTACAGGAATCCGAAACCTTGTAATTCTCCTCTGCTCTCTGTCCCCCTGGTCCTCTCTCTCCCCAGCAGCCAATCGCCAGTGGGTACAGTGGGAAAGGAGGGTTCATTCCAACTCGAAACCTCTGTAATTTAATATGAAAAAACAGCTCAGGAACAATAGGAACCACAGCAGCAAGATAAACAAAATACTTTCAAAGTCCAGGGCTAGAAAAGTTTGGACGAAGTGCCCCGAAATCAGAGATGCTGGGGTGTCCTGGGACCAGCAACAAGAGGAGAACCTCAAGGACAAGCACCTGAGCCCAGCAGGGGCTGGGGAGGGAAGCAGCACCTGGAGAGCAGAGCGGAGCTGGGTTAGCTCTGGGAGGAGCTGGATGCTCTCCTGCAGCTCTCTTAGATCCCAGCACCAGGGTCTCCTGATCCTGAAATTCTGTTGGTTTAAAAGCTGGGACGTGAGCTCTGTGTGGCTGCTCCCGAAATGTCGGGTCCTGGCTTGTGTGCACCCTCCCCGTGGTGAACACAAACAGGCAGGGAACAGTTCAGGTATTTTTAGAAGAAAATCCATCTGAAATACAGTCTGTGTTCAAGAAAAATCCTGACTCTGCATAGAAAAATAGGCCTCTCCTTGCCTTTACTAATTCATTTCCCAGGCCACTGTTGATTTTCTCGAGCTGGGCTCTTGCCTCCTTTCTCAATTCTTTGGTTTTATTTCCAGGGAGGCTGTTGCATCTCCACTCTGACTAGAGGAAAATTCCTAAAATTGCCATATCAATCAGGGGAACAGCTTGTCCTTCTGTTTCAGTGTTCATGGGGTAGAATAGAAATTATCCATACAACAGGAGGAGGATGTTTGGAGAGGCTTTCTCCAAGTCCCTCTTGGAACTGCTGTACATTAATTCCCTTAGCTTTGAGTTCAGGTAAAGCAGGAGCTGGATTCCAAATTTGGATCCGGGAATTTTCTCTAAACCAGCAAAATCCAGGTGACCCCTGCCCAAAGCTCCTGGGCTGTTCCAGGCACTCGTGTCAGCACCAGCAGACAGCCCCCAGTGCAGAAACAAAGCTCAGAGAGCTGCACATTGGTGCACCTGTTTTTCCTTCTGTTTTCCCCCTTTTTGGAATCCTACTGTGAATTATTTTGTAGGTTAATGCTGAAAGATTCGGCTGCATTAACTCCTTGTTACCTGTGTGAGAGGCACCAGCAATTTTAGCACCCAAAGGTCAAGGTGGAAATGGGAAGGACTGAGGGCTCCCACAGCTCAGTAGGAATTTACCTTCCTCAGACTTCCTCCTGTTTCCAAACCAGCAGAGTTAAATCTATAGTATTAATTGGGGACTGTGAGTGTTTGAACACTGGAGATGCATTATTTACCAGCAGAAAATTCTGGCAGGTCTGAAAATTCCCTGAGATCCTAAGTGAAGCAGGAACCTTTTGAATTATTCAGAGCCTGGATAGACAGCAATCATTGCTGCTGTTGTAACAAGTTTATTATTTTAAATTATTATTTTCTGCTACTCTCTTGAGCACACTCATGCCTTTTTCATCCCTTCTTTCTTTTTTCCCCCCCTCCTCACATTCAGCAAAGACTTATAAACTTTAACAGGTGTGAGTTTTGCCAGATTTCCCCCCCTCATTCTGACACTTTGCTCCTGGGGGGGTAATTGATTTTCATGGAATATTTTATTGCCACCTGACTTGAGCAATTCCTGATGGTTGGTGTGGGCAAAGTACCAAGAAAGGCCAAGCCCCTGCCCTTCCAGAGGGGATGAGCTTCTGCCAGAGCTGCCCCTTTTCAACTCCGTTTTGTATTCTGAGGCCTGAGTTTTCTTCTGAGAGATTTTTTTCTTTCTTCTTCGCCTTTAAATCTTGTAAATAGGCTCCTCTGCTTCTTGGGTAATTACAGTTATTTTTGGAGCAGCGAATTCTCGTTAAGGCAGAAAGTATTTACAGCAAAAGGCAGCGAGTGCAGGTGGAGAATTCCTGCATAGGGGGGCCGTGGTGTGGGGTGGTTCTGCTGCACCCCCTTGATGCCTGGAGAGGCTCCCTAGAAACAGAGACCAGAGAGGAAAAAGGGAATAAGGTTGGTATTTATTGGAAAGGCCTTCAAAGGTGCACCCTGGGGAGCCAAGGGCTCCAAGCTGGACCCCAAGATGGACAACGAGTCACAAGTTCCCCACACCTTTATAGGTTTGGTCCATTTGCATATCAGCATCAATTCGCCAATTAAAACTTTAGCTACTGATGTAATTTTCCCTCAGCTCACCCCCCTTCCAAGATGTTGGTTTACACATTTTCAAGCCTGGGACAGACTGGGCGTCCTTGGAGAGCAGCCCCAGAGAGTTTGTTATGAGCAGAGAGGTGAAGTCAGCAGGGTACAAGAAAATTCGGAGTTACACACTGGGCAATACAGGATTCGAAAATACAAGAGTTAAAACCTGAGGCACACGTGGAGCCACCTGAGTGTCCCCTGCCAGGTGTGTGCAGGGAGCTGTCAGAGAGCCACGCTGCTGCCACCTCTGCCCCAAGGCAGGCCAGCTCAGGAGGGCGGGGAACAGGGGGTGGCCGGGGGACCTTGGGCAATGTGTGACCTGCACCCTCTTACCTGGTGCTCTCCTGGTGCCAGGGGAGCAGAGCTCCCGAGGAACTGAGAGCCAGCGTGTCCCAGAGCGGGTGAAAAGGACAAACAGTCCTTTCAGGTAACCCGTGGCTCTCTCCAAAGAATTGGGATCTCTTTGTCCCTCCTAAAAGCCTGAGCTCCCCTCCCAGCCCCGCTATAGAAACAGATTTGCTCTGCTCCTGTTTTTATGCAGAGCTACCCCTCCGTAATCTCTCCCCTCCGTTTTTCCTGGCTTTTAAAAAGTGAATTTGACAGCAGGAAGCTGTTGTGATAGCCAGTAGACTGGACTCCTGAAAGAAAAAGAAAAAACCCTATTGTCATTAGAGAAGAGCTGAGGGAGCACTGTTGGGATTGGGCTGGATCAGTCTGGGTGATAGGATTCAGTTTTCAGGGCTGAGCTGGGGCTCAGCCTCTTGTTTTGCAGCCATCCAGTCCCACGAGCTGCTCCCCTGAGAATCCAGCTGGGGATACCAAACCCCTGATCAGGATTGCCACAGCCCCCCAGGAGCTGCTGCGTTTTTAGCTGAATCTCGCAGAGAAGTGCTTTGAACATCAATTCTGAGCTTTTTCCAGAAAACCACGGAATAATTTAGGTTGGAAGGGACCTCTGGAGGTCACCTTGTCCAACCTCCTGTTCAAAGCAAGGTCGACTTCAAAGTTAGGTCAGGTTGCTCAGGGCCTTGCCCAGTGGAGTTTTGAATACCCCAAAGATGGAGATTGAAGAGAGTCTTTGAGCAGTGCAAACACCCTCATGAATTTTTTCCCTGTATCCCATCTGAATTGTCCTTACTACAGCTCTTGGCTGTTGCCTCTCCTCTCTTTTGTGTGCATCTCTGAAAGGAGACAGCTCTGGTTTTTTATTTAGGTTGTGGAAGATTGAATTAAACCCCTCTGGAGTTTCTCATGAGTGCTAACACCCCTCAGCCCCCTCCCCATTTTGAGTGCCCTCACTCCCTGATGCCTCCGTGCCCCTCTGCTCCACTCTCTCCTGCTTGCCAAGCTCTTCCCTCTCCTGAGGAGCCCCAAAATGCACCAAGCACCTCCCAGGTGCTAAGGAGAGGAGGATAATCCCATCTTTTGTCTGGCTCTGCTCTTGGTAATGAAACCCAAAAGGTTGCTCTTCACTGCTGTGAGGGCACACAGTGAATTTTTATCTCAATATCCATCAGGGTGCCAGGTCCTCTTCTCTGTTCCACAGCCAGACCCCAACCTGCTGAAATTATCCTTTCCCAGTGCCAGACTGTGGTGGGATTCCGGGTTCAGCTCTGCATGGCCAATGTACCTTGGAAATTCACATTTGAGAGTTCAGCTCCGAGGCTTCACGTGACAGTCACATCCCCTGGTCAGGCCAAGAGATTTTCCTCCAGTGCCTGTAAAGATTGTGGTGGTATCACAGTCACTGGAGAAGAAATGGGAATAAAAGCTCAGAACTGAAGTCAGGCACGCTGTGCTGCTGTGTCAGGCCAAGAGGTTGCCATCCCCTCAGACGTGCCAGCAAAACTGAAAGTGTAATTGCTGCCTGTCTCACTTCTGTCAAAATATTTGTGGTTGGTTCGAGTGCAGGGGAAGGAGATGATGCTGCTGGTGGAGAAAAGGTAGGAAGGTGACAAAGGGACTGCATCTGGTTTGGGGATAGGAACCTGCAGGCAAGAAAAACTCCAACTTTGCCTCTGAAATACGGAAAAGCCAGAACAGGAGGCTTCAGCAATGCTGTGAGAAGTCTCTTGTTCATCCCAGGTGTTTGCAGGTCCTGCTTTTTCCCATATGGGAGTTGTGAAGAGGCTTTTCAAAAGCACAGATGGGAGTGAAGCACGGTCCCACTGATTTGTTTTTTCTGAAGGGCGCAGAATTCCCTCAAGCATCTTTGGAAAACGGAATTAATTAAATTAGACTTGCTTGAGAACTGAGGGGAATGAAAGACTGCTGTGGGTAGATGGCTGTGCTGTTAAATTGCACCAGAATTGGTCATTTTGCTTAGGTTTCTCAGGTAGACTTGGAGTGTAAGGGGTCCCTTTGAGTGTCTGGAGCAGCAGCTTCAGTTCCCTTTGCTGGGCTGTGGCTGGCTCTGGGATCACGGCATATTTGGGATGCTGGGAAGAGCAGGCAGCTCGGGGCAGTGTTTTATGTAAGGTAGCACTCTGCACTGTTTTTAATTTTTCATGGTATGTTCTAGTATTTTAATAAAATGAGACACGCTCTTCCTTTCTTTTACAGCGGCAGCAAAATCTGGTCTGGGGCTGCCCTGCTCGACAGCTTGTGGCAGGATTATAAAAAAGAGTTGATTCTGGGGCTATATATAAATGTTACACGTGGGTGGAGGCTGGACAGAGTTGTCTCATGGGTCACATCCAGCGTGCAGAGCACCCTTTGCTCAACTTTATTCTCCAGGTGCTGGCTGGCAGTAGCATGGAGCTTGTTTTGTCTTTTTTTTTTTAGTTAAACATCACAAAAATGGGGTCTGTAGCTGTATCAGCCTCTTGGTAGAAGGTTTATCTGGACCTCACTTTCCAAACGTGAGGAGTGTTTGATCTCAGGGATGAAACTGCCTCAGATATGGGCATTGGCATTGCCTTCTCACTACTTTTATCCTCAAAATAAACCCCACTTCTATGGTTGTGACATTTTCCCCACAGTTCTCCCTTCATTTTGTCTCCATACAGTAACTCTAGATATGTTTACAGACCTGATTCCCCAGGGGTTCTAGGTCCAAAGTCATTTTGTGAGAGTTAAAATAAACATGCGCCCCCTTTAATCAGTGAGCTCAAATAATTGTGTGTAAACTTCATAAAAGTTAACTAGAACTCGCTCAGGTTTGAGAGTTTAACTGTGGTTAAGTGGGTTTTATCAGATTTTCCTGAATGATTCACCTCTGGGCTAAAAATAAAACCGGAGTCACTTTGGGTAATTTACAAAGGAATGGAAGCAGGGTTTGGAGTCAAAGCATCTTCTCTTGCACAGCCAGAGCCTTGCACGACAGCCCTGAAAATTCTGTGTGAACAGAACCGGGAGAAAAACAACGAGGAGCAAAATTCGGCAGGTTCAAGGGTGTTACTCTGTATTTTTACTGTAGGAGCTAATGATAAGAATTTACCCAGCAGGCTTTTAAAAATTCAATAATGATTTAAAAAAAAAAACCTACAAACCCTCATCAGTGTAAGGAAGGACAGGGGGAAAAAAAAAGACCTGAAGACAAGATAAGTCATTAGAGATGCAAGGAAACGCTGCTGTTGTCTCCAGGCGGAATCTATGGGAACAGAGAGCCATAAATCCAGGATTCAGTGCTCCCTCTGCTCATTAGCTGTGTGAAACTGTGACTAAGCTTGAAGGTTAGTTGGTGCAGCTCAGGATTATTGTCCTTATTGCTCTGAATCAGGCTGCCATGATTCACACACGCTGCCTGCCCTGCCAGGGGCCACATTTCCATGACTTTTTTTCCATGAGGGGGAAGATTCTGCAGCCTTGTGTGGCTTCTGCAGCCTTGTGTGTTCTTCTGGCTTCATTAATTTCTGCCTGGACAAAGGGAAAATCATTTGAGTGGATCTCTTGTTTATGAAAGAAATTGAATTTGTTCTCTAGACTCGACTGGGAGCGTAACAGGCAGAGATGGGAAGCGTGAAGGATACGAGCCCAGTGGACATTTTTATTCTAACAATGAAAATATGCAATCTGTCTCAGCAAAATACAGCTGCTGAGCAAATTAACTTGTGTTGAATGCTTATTGGGGGCCCACAGCTCATTCTTTTGTTCTTCCTGTTCAGCAAATGTGTTTTTCTGACTGAGAAATAATAGATTGGGGCTCTATAGAGCCTTTCATCAGATGATCTCCAAGCACTTGGCAAACATCAGGGGTTTGCTGGGGAGAGACCAAACCTTGCAGCATATCCAGTACCTGGAGAGCAGGGTGAAAAGTCCACTGCAGGTGCTCCAGAGGGCTGCAAAATGTTCAGCTGATGTGGCCAGCAAAGACCAGGGGATGTCCTCTGAAGGGATGGCTGCTGTTAGAGTCCAGATATTCCTATTTTCATTTATGGCAGCGTTAAGAGAATGTAACAGTGAGGTTCTAATTATTTATTTTTTTCCAAGCTGAGGTGCATGTGCCCACCCAAAGAGCCAGAGACCTTCAGTGCAGTGTCTGTGAGCCCTGGCTCCCATCCAGGGCTTTGTTCCCCTTTCCCTATGGAAAGCCCATCCCACCGACCAGCTGGGAATTTCCCTGACACATGGGCATTCTCTGGGGAACGTGAGACTGGCAAATGGTGCTGTGCTGCAAACCCCCCTCATCTGGGGGGTGAAGTGGGCTGGGAGTGGGTGCCTGGATGTTCAGTGCCAAAAGGCTCTGAGCTGCAGCCTCTCCAGACTCTGGCTTGTCACTCCCCAGGCACTGCAGGAAGTTAACCAGGAAAGCCCTGGAGTTCTGGAAGTTGGAAGGAGGGACTGGAGCAGTCTCTGATCGAGTCCAGAATCAGAGCAGAGCCAATTTTCTCGTGTCTTCCTCGTTGCTCCTGCTCGAGTTCCTCCAGTCTGGAGTCAAAGCCTGTAAAAGGCAGAGCTGACATCGCCCCTCTGTGCAATTTCCAGCCTCTTCAGGGGCTCTTGTGCTGTTCTTCTCATCCACCATTCCAGCCCAAGTTTTCAGAATTTCAGCATCAAGCACCTGCTCTGATGTTGGTTATTTCACAAGCTTGGATAGAGCCGTGGCTTTGGAGTCAGACTGGAGCCAAAGCTGCAAACCTGAGCCCCCTTTTCCGGCTGTCTGAAACCCACAGAGGGGGAAAGGCAAACTTCTGGATGAAGAAATTATCCCCACAGTTCCCAACTGGTAAGAGGACTCTCCTGGTGCAGTCCAAGGCAGCAGAATCTTTAAACAGTGAAAATACCACTGGATAATCCCTTTGGAAGCACAGCCTTAGGAGAACAGCTCTGGCTTGTGGTAAACTGGACCCAAGTATGTGTTGCCTTTTAGACCCACATTCATTAGTAATGTGATTTTGTCGTGGAAGTCTCAGAAATCCACAGCCCATCACCTCTGACCCAGCTCCAGACAGAACCTGGGGGAGCTGGGCTTTGGTGTGGTGCTGTTGTAGCCCAGTGGAGCAGAGGGAGGAGAACAGGACTGAGCAAACCTCCGAGTGCAGCCCCGGAGAGAGAGAAAAAGAAAACTTCAGCTCTGCTGAGGGATTTACATAATGTCAGGAAAAGCGATTTAAATGCAAATAGCCTGGGAAGATTGTTAGAAATTTTGCAGTGGCTCTGGCAGCCAGGTGTAGCATAATGAGAATAAGAGCTAAACAAATATTTCCTTCCTCTGCGAGTTCATTTATTCACAGCCCAGGTTCATTTCTTTGGCAGGTGTATTCTCCCCTTCATCTTGAAGAAAACAAACCAAACACAAACTTAGAAAAAGGCTGGCTAACCCCTCTTTCCTAAGCACACAGAGCAAAACTCCCACCCACCCGCAGACAGAGAACAACCTTTCCAGGTACAATATAAAACACCAATTTATTGAATTTGCCACCAAGTTCTATGAGGTGAGGCAGACATCAGTGTTTTAAAACAAATTCCCTTCTCCCTCTGCTGTGTCATGGAATCACAGAATGGGTTGAGTTGGAAGGGACCTTAAAGCCCATCCAGTGCCACCCCTGCCATGGGCAGGGACACCTCCCACTGTCCCAGGGTGCTCCCAGCCCCAATGTCCAGCCTGGCCTTGGGCACTGCCAGGGATCCAGGGGCAGCCCCAGCTGCTCTGGGCACCCTGTGCCAGGGCCTGCCCACCCTCACAGGAGGGAATTTCTTCCATAAGTCAAAAATTTCTTCTGGAGGATCCGAGGTGACGCTGCAGCTGCAGCTTTCTCGTGGTCACAGGTTCCTTCTGTGAAGACTTTGGGAAGGTCTTTTCACACTCCTAAGGATAAACCTTGGCTGTAGTGACATCCAAAATTCTTTCTGGCACTGATTAGAGCCAGCTAAAGTCTTGTTGCCTCAGTTTCCCCCTCTATACAATGAAGATACAAACCCTCCCTGGAACTCTGTGAGGGTCTCTGTTTGCTGCTGGTACAAGGGTCACTTGAGGATCTGTTCTTCAAAAACCGGAAAGAAATAATTGCACAATTTGTATCAATTAGTTACCATTCAGAGTCAAAAAAGTGCTCAGTGTTGTAGCCTTCCTGCTGCAGTTACTGTAGAGGACACTTGCACTGGAATTGCACTGGAATTGCACTGGAATTGCACTGGAATTGCTGGTGTCAATCCCTCCTCAGCAGATGTTTCACCTGCAGGACCACTCTCTTCACAGCATATTTGTTCTTTTAGAGATTCTGCATTCAGAAATTTGTTGGGCCTCCTCTACATCCAACACCTTTGTCCTCCAGAATTAAATCTTGAACAATTTCTAAGAGCAAAGAACAAGCTGCAGCAAGGATCCATTTCACTCTGCTTGTCTCCCAGTACCTGGGCACATTTAAAGTACTGCATCCATCAGGCAGAGAGGAAATAAAAAAACATCCTCAGAGCTAAAACCACGGAGCATCTGCTCCAACTTCTGTCAGCAGAAACACGCTGTGCTTCCCAGAAAGGCTAGCTGCTTCTCCAGAATAGCCTCCACCAAGATCACAAGCAGCCTAAATTGGTAGCATGGAATATTTTGGGATTTAGGAAGGACTCCCAGTCGGCGTGTCTGTCTGGTGTCACCAGTGCAAGGGCTGGTGGGGAGGGAGTGGGAGTGAGGATACTTGGAACACCTCCCTGTGCCCAGAAGGATTCACACTGAGGGGTGGCAGACTTCGTGCAATTTCAAAAAAACCATTTGCTTGAGCAGGGACTTGCATCCCGACTTTGAAGAGGCTGAATTTAGATTTGGAGGGAGGCTTGGGCTTGTGCTGCCAGCACTTGTTCCCCTCACAGACCCACCCAGGGGACCTGACCTGCTGTGGCAGCAGCCAAAAGTGGCCAAAAGTCTCTAAAGAAGTGAAATCTGGCTTTTAAGAAGTCTCCAGGCTAGGAATTTTTTCCAGAAAAACTGACTGAGAAGCCGTTTGGAGCCCTGGCTGTGCTCCCTGAGCCCAGGATCCGTGCACAGGCAGCTTTCCAAGGCTGCTTTGGTCCTTTCTGCTCCTGCAGACCTCCAGTTTCTGTGATGTTTCCATGTCACCGCTCTGCTCTGGCCCAGGCAGATTTTTTGGGGGGTTGTTTTTAGACTTTTCACAGAATTGTTTTCCCTGTTGTGAACTTTTTCTTTCTCCAGACTCTGCATTCTGCTTGTTGACCTTCCAGTCAACTGGCTCCAGTCGGAGTCCTTGGCTCAGCCAAGCCCGTGGAGGTGTCCTGAGATAAGGAGGTGAATCTGCAGCTCCCTGATGGTTGTATTTACCCTTCAACAGCCTCTGGAGCCATCCATCCCTTTCCTCTCCCTCCTCAGCTTTTCCCAGCCCGTCCTCCTGCAGCCACAGGACTGGAAACAAACCTCTCCCTGAGATTTGCAATCTAATATGGGAGCATTAATCTAATCTAGCAATTATCTCCCCTGGTGAGGGCAGACGGGATCGCTCACCACGGGAAAGGTCATCCCGGCAGAGCTCAGCCCCACGTGCTGTTTGCACACCCCGGTTGTTGCTTTATTGCAGATTTTGGGGCTCAGCAGGAAGAGCTGTCCCAAAGCTGATGTGATCACTGGGATCTGCCCCTGGTAATTGGGTTTCTCCTGGTCACACAGGAATGTTTGCCGAGGAATCCACGCTTGGTGCTGCACTTTTGTGTGCTCCGTGTAGTTTGTGTTTGCTTTGATCTCCAGTGAAACTGTGATATTTAAGAGGAGTGGTTTGCCCTTTGTTGGCTCTCTCAGCTTTAAAAAAAGGTTAATTAATGACCTCATATAAAATCTTGCAGAAAAAAGATCTTATTTTTCCTATTTTTAAGCTTCGTCATAGTTTTTCTCCCCGAGTGCTCAGTAGGATTTTGCAGGATTTTTTTTTGTTTTATTTTTGTTGGGAGTTTTTTTTTCTGTGTGTGACTGGATCTGTTCTCTCAGTGAGAGAGAAGAGGGGAGGAGGGATCCTTCCTCTTCTTGGTAATCTTTATAGTTTTCATATGCTTAAACACAAATAGCCAAGAGTCTCCAGACCACAGACTGGAGAATCATCCTGTGTTTAAGAAAATAAAAAGGACACAAATGAAAAACTAGTCAGGAGCAAATCATTGAAGAGATAAATTACCCTCTTAGAAGAAAAGTCTTCCTATGAGGCTAAGTGGATTTCTATGGGTACAGTGTTGCTGGCTCAGAATAATTAAAAATATCTTTACAAAGCAACAGCCACTCTCTGGTAATAAAGTATGTTCTGCTACTCCTAACCCAGATTTTGCTGTCAAATGCACTCTGAGGCTTTTCTTGGTTTCATTTTTCTTCTCTAATTCGTTGTTGCTTCCTTCAGACAGGTTAATCAATACTCTGAAGGCTATTTTTAGTATCAATGACAGGCTGGCTGCATCCTCAAGGCAGAAGGAAAAGTTTCCAGGTCCCTCTCAGCCCTCGGTGGGTTTTCAGAATATCTTTGTAGCAGAGGGAAAATGAGACTTTCCAACAGCACAATATTTTTAACCGTAGTTTGCTCCTAACAGGCCCAGGTTTTCAGATGTCTCACTAATGCTGGATAAACGTGATTGAAGCTGCCGTGAAACTGCAGGGAACGGTTTTAAACCTTGTTCTGCTGATTTGCAGTGGCCTCTGGGCAGTGGGTGCTGTTCTGCTGCTGCAGCTCTCTCTGGGCTGAGCATCCCAGGGAGCCCCCGACCCCATCCCTGCCCTGCATCCCAGCCCAGCCTCCAGCAGCTCCGGGGTCTGCATCCAGCTGAGCCTGGGGGTCCCTGGCTGAGCAGCCAAGGCTCCCCAGCTGCCCTCTGGCTGCTCATCCCGGCCCCCGTGGGCTCTCCACGGGTGCAGCTCTGCCCTGCGGCTCTCCGAGCCCACCCTATCCCTGTTTGTCCCCCCGGGGAATCAGATCACAGGACACAGGTCCAAGGGGTCGTGTCCTAAAGGCACTGCCTGTGCTCTGCCTCCCCAGCCTCTGCAGCTCCTCTTGTCTTTAACCTCTACCTGTTTGCTTAGCTGGGGTTTGAACTCGCTGCATCCTCCTGCTAATTACAGTTTAATAATTAGTGCCTATCAAAACACTGCCTTTCAACTGCCATTCATTTTGCTCTTTGCTTGCCAAGTAACCTCACCTTCCCCTCGCTGCAGACACTGTGTTCAAGGGTGACAGCATTTCTTAATTTCACATCCAGTTCCTTCTCCAGCCTGTACTTTACCCGCTCAGTGTTCTCAGTTTTACTTCCCAAGCCAGGAGAGACAAATCCCTCTCCACACGCAGAAAACACGCTGTGAATAAACCGAGCCCACAGATTTCCTGCACAACTCCAGAGCTGATCCTCCAGCAGAACAAAAGCAAAAGGGATGCCAGTCAGGCTTGTCAGTGCCATTTGAGCCTGGGGAGACTCAATCAGCTTTAAAGTGTTTTTGTAGGAATTACACAGAGCCAAACATCCGAGAGGTGAAAGGGAGCCAGTTCTCCATTCCCAGGATTTTAGATGCACTGAGATGGAAGGAAGTGGCTGAGGAATTCTAAAGTCAGAGGAAAATGACTTCCTGACCTTTTAGCCCGGTGATCAAACTGGCTGGCAAAACCAAGGAATGTTTGGAAGCTGTGCTGGTGCCCTGGTGACTTTGCAGCCTGGATATCTGTCTGTTCCCATCTCTCTGCGTGTCAGTATCCAGGACTGGAAGTCGCTGCCTCTGCAGCAAAATGCAGCTGCTGCTGGGCGCCTGTGAGTGTGTTGTGCAGTGACTGACTGCACCACCAGCAGCTGGGGAGAAAATGGGTTTTGCTTGCAGTGGAAATCGTGGATCAGAAAGAAGCTGAAACTTGATTTGAACAGTTTTCAAGGATTTCTGTGCTACATCTCATTAGTGTTAATTGTAAGCTTACGCCGGTGATTAATCAAACATTAGAAATGCTGCAGACCAGAATCTCCATTATGTGGGCTTTGAGTGCTTTCATCACTTCTTGCTGGGGGATATTTGATCGGTTCCTCTTCGTTTTCCTTTGTTTTAATCAGCACAATCAGCCTGTCACTGGCAGCACTGCTGCACATCCCGTTTATACTTCCAGTGGTGGATCAATAAATGTTCTCTCCCTGCTGTCTGCCCATTCACACATTTGTCCTCCAAAACTGGAGGTGTCAGGACCTCTCCCCAGGGCGGCTCAAGTCGCAGCAGCCCAGAGCTGTGTCAGGGATAAACACTCAGAAGAGCTTCAAATAGTTACTGCACTGTCACTTTCTGTACAGTTCTGAGGTTAAAAAAAAGATTAGAAAGGTCTTCCAGCAGTCATTAGAAACAGAAACCCAACCAAGCAAAAAAAACCCCAACAAAAACCTGTTTAATGGTGTTGTAGCAGTAATGTGGGTGCTGGACATAAAGCCAAGGACTGAGTGGGGACGGGGTGGCCACGCTGGGCTCTGCCCTCTCTCCTCTGACCCTGTGGGGACGTGGGGCTCGATCTGAATCTGTCAGCAGCACTGGAAGTTACAGAGCTCCCCCAGCGTGGTGCCACTCACAGCAGGCAGGGAGAGGCTGGAAACCTGCACTGGGTGGGCCAGACTTGGGTCTGTGAGGAGCTGGGATAGGTGTGGAAGGGGCTGGAGATCGAGCCAGGCTTTGACACATCTTCCTATCTGAGGCAGCAAAAATTACTGATAGATCCACCCCTGGGGCACTGCTCCCACTTTCCTCCAGCAGTCAAGTAAGATTTCCCACTGAAGTGGTGATAACTGGGGTTAAAAATGCAATGTCTTCTCCAAAGGTTCATACCTCTGAAATACACACGCTTATCTGCGCCCTTGGCTCTTTCCAACCACCATCATGAACACATGAAGCTTAAAAAAAACCCAAAAATGAAGATGTGTTCAGATCTTGGAGACAGGACGTGAACAGTTCATCCCTGCTCTTATCACCAAGGGGCTGCCCAGCTCCTGCTGTCCCGAGCACAGAGGTGGATGGAGAGAGGGAAGAGCTGACAAAATACAAATCTAAATGGTCACACCGGTAAATGCTGAGGTGCCGTGTGAGAATCTCCCTGCTTCCTGCAGATACGGGGCTGCAGGAACGGGGCAGGACAGATAAGAGCTGCTCAGGGCAGCAGGATGTGTTCTGCACCCCACACCAGCTCAGCAGCTCTGCCCTCCCAGATCCTGCTCCTTCCCTCCCGCTCCAGAGGGGCTCCCATCTGTCCCAGACACTGGAGAGGGACAGCGGGAAAGAGTCCCCAGCAAACCCAGGCTGCTCCTCAGGAGGGAACAGTCTTGGGGGCAACACACATGTACTTCCATAATCCTAATTTCTTCTGCAGTGTTTGTTCTCACATTAGCATCAACAAACAGGCTCTGACCTTGCCTGTTGATGCTTTAAATGCCCTGTTACACAGCAAGCATGGGAATGAGTTAGTCACATGGAAAGTGCTTAGTCTCACATGGGCTGTTCATGTGCAGAGAGGAAAAAAACCCCAGTCTCACAAATACAATAATCTCTGCAGGAATCTCTCTGTCCCCCCCTTTCCAGAATGATGAAATGCAGGCAGGATTTTTTGCTTTAAGGCAGAATCATATCACGGTCTCAAGTCATTTTCAAAACACAGACAAATCAATACTTTATTCTTCTTAACAGCCACGGCATTAACTTTGTCACAAAGGCCACAAACTGCCTTAACAGGCAGTTAAGAACCCACCTTTCACCACACAAGGCTTCTGCACCTCAGCAGGGCAGGGCAAAAGTCTGAAAACCGAAATCCCAAAACCCTCTGAAGGCAGAGGGGTCAGAAAACAGCCCAATATATTTGCCCTCCTGACTGGCTGTTCCCAGGCTGGAGGTGAGCTGCCAATGCATGTGGAATTCGTGGAAATGCAAGGAAAGAGGTGGCTTTTCTGGCTGGTTTTTCCAGAAACACACACTCAGCACAGAGCCAAGCCAAAGGCACTGCAGTGTTTGTTCCCAGACCCTTTCCTCACTCATCTTCACCAAACAGACTTGAATTTTAACCATGATTTAACAATAAATCTACTTTAACCACTCAAATCTGCAGGAAGCAGCAGGTTTAGGGTAGGTGGCACAGACACTGTTGTTGTGCAGATCAGTCTGTGAAGCTCAGTTGTTTCTGAAGGGTTTCATTCCTGTGTGGTGCCCCTGCCAGGTACAGAACTCACTGGTGACACCCAAAAAATTCTTTCCACGTTTCGGGGAAACGGCAGCAGGTGCACGGACAACATAACCTTTCCTCAGCTGGAAAACCTTCCTGAACAACTGCAGGGGGCTTTATTTGGGTGGCAAGAGGATATTCCCTTTTGTTCCGGCTCCCAGAATAGCCTCTGGCAGCGGGGCTTGGCAGCTGAGGCTCGGAGTGGCCCTGGCCCTGCAGGATCGGGATCGGGATCGGGATGGGGATGGGGATGGGGATGGCTGTGCCCGGTGGGCAGAGCCAACCACACATCCCTGGGCCCACCTGGGGCCTGGCTGCTGCTCTGCTCCTTCCCCTCTGTGTGTGAGAGCAAGGCCACCGAGCTGAATTAGCCCTGCTTTGGGTTTGGGTCCATCCCAGCCCGTCCCAATGCTCTGTGTCCAGGAGCTCCCCGGGTTCAGGAGTCCCACGGTGTTTTTTCCTCCAGCTGTGGGGCTGCAGCCCTTCTGCTGGTGGCAGATCACTCGGCTGATCCTCCCTGGCCGTGTTGGAGCCCACAGCTCCAGCAGCTCCGGGATCTGGGGATGTTCCCTCTCTCACAGCCAAGCGCTGACTCCGAGCGTCCCTGTGGGATTTCATGGAACCTTTGGCTCTGTCTCCAGCCCCACTGCTGCTGCCAGTGGGCTCCTGTTTATGACTCCTGCCTGTTCCCCCTGCCTTTCCCAATCCTGCACCAGCCCCTTCTGCTGCCTGAGATGCCCCCATCACTCCCAGGGAGCTGGGGCAGGATGGAAGCAATAAATCCACAGCCTCCATCTCCCTCTGACTGGAGTTTTTCCCTGCGGGTGTCCTTACAATACCTTTGTGTTTTAAATCCCTGACAGAGTAACTTTCTTGGAAAATACTAGTCAGAAAGCGTCTTCACCTGCAGTGTTTGGTGCTGCTTGTTCTTCCTGGAGCAGAAAACCAGGTTGTGCAGTGGCTGCCACGATTCAGTGCTGCAGTGCCTCAGAGAACTGGCAATTGCTGCTTTCCCATCCTGCCTAATGCCAGCTGGCCTGTAATAGTGATATTTTTTTCCCCCCTTTTCTGGTTTTTATGATTTTATGTGAGTGCAGGGCTTGCTCCTGCTCCGTGGTGCAGATGCTGGTGGCAGGACTGATGGGATGTGTGCAGGGCTGGGCTCTCGTGGGAGGCAGGAGAGCTGTGACACCATTGCCAGAGGAGTCTGCTCAGAGCTTGGACTTGTTTTTGGAGCTGCTGGGCCAAAATGTCAGCCTTGCCCCCACAACTGTTTATTCAGGGATTGTCCCTTTCCATGCCAGCCTTTGGATTGATTATATCAGGCAGCAGAATTGAGGCCTGATCACTTTTGACAGTCCTCTAAAAGTGATTCTGACTGTAATTCCCTCCGCAAAGGGTTATCCCCTCCACAGGCTCCTCCAAAGAGGCAGATGGGTTTGAAAAATGAAAAGGGAAAAATGAAAAGGGAAATCTAATCCGTTTTTAGTAATGATCCTCAAAAGTGATGTGCAATGTACCCTTCCTCAATGGGTATTTATAAAACATAATAGAGCAAAGCTGAAAATACACCTGGGAACATTTGAGGGAAGCATGACAATCCTTGCTCGTGGCATTCACTCATTCCCAGTGTATTTGCCACTCACGCAGACAGAATCCAAAGGGTACTGTCTGCCATTAAAAAATTAATAAAATCTGTCATTTTAGCACAATTGCTGTAACATCAGACTATGCCTTTTGTGTTCTGAACTGGGAGAGCACCACAAAATAAGTTCCTGAAGGAGTTCATATAAATGTAAAGCCTTCCCCAGGCAGAGAAGGGAATGCCACTGTTAACATAAACAATATTCCATCAAACTGGAAGAAGCAAAAGGCTTTTCTTACTCTGGGAATGCCAATATACACCTCAATGAAAGAAAAATTGTGACTTTTCACGGGAGATGGGACGGTTTTCTGATTGCACACTGCAACTGAGCCCCATTGCTGACCCTCTGCCAGCTGTAGGGAATCCATAGACAGCACCGTGGCATTCCTGGTTATTTATTGCTGAGGGCAGAGCGAGCTGTGTGTGATTCCTGAGCAGAGGGTGAAGCTTTCCCTGCTCCCAGGCTGCAGGGTGGCACAGCCCTGCTCACGTGTGCAGTGCTGCAGTGCCTCGGTTGCTTTTAGCCAGTCTTGACATTTAGCGTCGCCTTGGTGATTTCCTGGGTTCTGCAAAGTTAACCTGAGCTTATAAAACATTGTCTTGGAAGTGGAAAAATTAATTTTGCGGCTAAAACTATTCGCCAAATCAACCTTTAGTCCTCCTCTTTGCTCCCTCCTGAGCCAAATACGCTTTCCAGATTCAGCTGATGGGCAGGGGAGTTTGCTGAACAGCAGCAAACACATTTTAGCCTCTGGATTGTTGGCAAATTGGGTGCTTTGATGATCTGTGGTGGCTGATGGGCTGCCAGAATCTCAGTGCTGCTCACAGGAAAAGCAGCTACAAAAAGGGCTTTAAACTGGAGAATGTTACTGGGCTTTAGCAGGTGACTGGTGCCGAGGGCAGTTCTGCCTCAGGTACTCGGGGAGTACTGGGGTTTGGTAGTTATTTGAGCTGTGTTTTGTGCTGAACTCGAGGAGTACTGGGGTTTGGTAGTTATTTGAGCTGTGTTTTGTGCTGCACTGGGTCTCCACAAGCCCCCAGGCTGGGCTTTGGCCGGGTGTGAGGAAGTGGCCAAAGTTAAGCCCTGTGCTGCAGAGGGTGAAGTGGATGCTATGGGGAGGGTGTGGAGAATTCGGTGCTTCAGGTGGTACCTTCACCTTCCCCAAAAAACTGGCAATTAAGTGTTTGACACTAAATGATAGAAGCTGTTTTGGAGGAGCAAAAGCTTCTCTAAAGCTTTTTTTTTAAAGTTTGAGCCAGCCCCGAGGAAGGTTTGTCTGGCCACTGCCCATCACAGGGACCTCCGGGAGGGAAAAGAGCTTTTTTGGGACCTTATCCTTTTCTCCTCAGCTCTTCCAACCTGTCTTGCCTGATTCTAAAGACCCCTCATTGTGTGGGTTCTGCACCCGGGCTGCTCTGAGCAGCACCACAGCCCCAGCAGACCCGGGCAGACCCCAGGAGCTGCAGGGTCAGGTCATGGGGAAGTTGTGTGGTCACCCCTCAGCTCTGCAGAGCAAAGTCTGGTGACTTATCACATGCAAAAAAAAATATAGAATATCTCTTTGTCTTTTAAATAATATTAATTAAGGAGCTTTTACTAATGCAATCACCATCCCCATAAACAGTGTTCTCTGTGCTTGCACCCAGCAGGCAGAGCTCCCCAACTCGGAGCGTGCTGTCCTTTCCCAGGGAACTTTTTGTACACATCCTAATCACGTGCAGTGGTGGAAGAATAAAAGCTGCTGTTAGCCTCTTTCAGGGGCTGCGGGTGTCCCCAGCAAACTCCCCACAGTGCTGCAGAATGAACCACGGGGCCCCCAGTAACACTGGGGGGGCTCTCTGGCTGCTCAGGGGGCTCCCACCTCCACAGGACCGTTCATGTGCTGCCTCCCAGCCGTGCCTGCACTCGGTGATTGTCCCTCCAGCCCCCTCATCCCTCCTCAGAGAATCTTGTTCACTCATCAGGCTTTTCACTTGGAACCATTCAACCTTGCTGCTTTGATTTTGTAACAGGACAAACTCCAAGTCCTAGCAGGATAAACAAGATTGCATGGCTAATGATTTGTGAGCTTGGCCTGACTGCAATTTACTGCAGAAATTCCAGCCTATGAGACTTTGTGACCTGCTAATAAAGCACTTTTGGCAGAGGCTGTACAAATACAAAGGATTTCGTAGCCTCTGATTCCGGGTTCACATCACTGTCCCAACTTGCTGAAATGCTGGTTTAATGCACAGTTTAAAAACCAAGTGACAACTGCTGGAATGAGGCAGGGTTTCACCCCAATTTGATTTCACTTAGGAGGAGTAAGGGATGCTTGGGGGGTTTTTTTGGTTTTTATTTTTTTTTATTCTACAAATTGCCTGCTTGTAGCAGTCCAAAAACGCCTCACAAGTGCAATGGGATCCTGTCCTTATCAGGCACCAGGCAATAATAACCATCATTAGATGGTAATGCCGGGCTAATCGATGTCAGGAACTGTGACTGGGCTTTATCTCTGGCAGCCTGGGCAGGGGACACGGGGCACTGGTGCAGTGTGTCACACAAAGCCGGTCTGCTGAGCCCAGGCGCTGCATAGGCATCTCCTCAGGAGTGTGGCTGTGTAACTGTCCCTTAGGATCCGACCTTGGGCACGTCAGCGTGCTTGGGGAGAGGAGACATTCATCCCTCTTCGTGAAGAGAAGAGCCTTGAGAGCCTCACAGTCATTATTTTAAGAGGTGGTCCCTGTCCTGACCTCCTTGTCTGGTGCAGTTCCCACAGGCGCCAGGAGTGAAAAGCAGACCTAGAGCCAAGCCCTAAAAATCATCAGCCTGTCTCCTCTTCTTTACACTGCTGAGAACCTGAGGGCTGCCCTGGGCTCACAGCTTTGTTTATTTGCTGGGATTCAGAGGCCAGCTTCATTTTATTGATTGCACAGAGCCTCTCCTCCCATTCACGGGTGCCGCTCTCTCCCAGATTTTCAGAGGGCACGATGAGGAAATGTCTGGTTATCCATTTCTTTGTCAGAGTCAGAAACCTCTTCCAAACACAGCATTAGCTGACACAGGCAGACTGGGAGCTAGACAAACACTGGGCTGCGTGTTGGGTTCGAGTAAATACCTGCATTTGATTCCAAAGGGCTCCATTGATCAGCCCAGGCTGCCCCGCGGACCCGCGGAACAATCGGCACAATGGCACGCTGAGCCACCCAACGCTGCTCCACAAAAATGCTGCTGCATCCTTTCGTGTTTGTTGCTGTTCTTATTATTGTTGAGATCTGGAAAATTACCCATCAATCACTCCTTAAGCTGCTCGTGGAAGTTTTGCTGAACGCGGGGTCTGGGTTTGCTGCTGAATTCGTTAATCCTCGCTCCTGAAAAAGGAATAAAAGCCATGGGAAGCACATTGCACTTCCATTAGGTTGCCTCAGTAGCTGATATTTCCAGCCTGGTTTGCAAATGCACTGATACTGTCATGTGAAATAAGGCACATTATTTGGGATTATTTATTGTAACATTTCCTACAGATGTCAGTTTTTTCAGCACTCTTGGGTAGATTTCCATGATATCCACATTGGTTGGCTTTCCAGCTTTTTGTTGCTAGGCCAGAGAGCAAAATCCTGGGAACAGAGTGCAATTTCAATCAGGCTAGGTGTTCATCCAGCCCAGTTTCTTCTCCTCAGCAGTGCTTCAAAAGTGGATGTAACATGCAGAGGAAAGTACACGAGCAAGGCTGACCAGGCAGTGAGACCTCCTTGGTGTCTTCTTTTAGCCTCAAGCAAATTATGGCCTAAGTATAAATCCCCTGCAGTTGGTTTTAGTCTATAAAATTGAAAAAACAGAGTAAAGTGGAAAGACATCAATCCTTGGAGTAACAGGCTATTAAATCTTTTATTTATCCTGCAGCATGCATAGCTTATAGCACATGGAACTTAGCAGGAAAGCAGCCAGGGATCCTATCTGGCAAACAAAATGCCTTTGGGATAAGGTGGATAACTGAGGGGCTGGTTCTGAGGCACTGGAGTGCCGAATTTTTAGGACTCAGCCTTGCAGTGGGTGGCAGGGAAGGTAATTATTGGGATTGACAAGTGATACCAGAGGAGGCTCCGCCTGCTGATTGCAGGGTGATCAACTGGGACTGCAGTGCCTGGTGGAGGGCAGAACCCAGGGAGGGTTATCAATTTATTATCTGTCTGTCTATCTAGCTATCCATCCATCCATCCATCCATCCCTCCATCCATCCATCCATTTCTCCATCCATCCCTCCATCCCTCCATTCATCCCTCCATCCATCCATTTCTCCATCCATCCCTCCATCCCTCCATTCATCCCTCCATCCATCCATTTCTCCATCCATCCCTCCATCCCTCCATTCATCCCTCCATCCATCCATTTCTCCATCCATCCCTCCATCCCTCCATTCATCCCTCCATCCATCCATTTCTCCATCCATCCCTCCATCCCTCCATTCATCCCTCCATCCATCCATTTCTCCATCCATCCCTCCATCCCTCCATTCATCCCTCCATCCATCCATTTCTCCATCCATCCCTCCATCCCTCCATTCATCCCTCCATCCATCCATTTCTCCATCCATCCATCCCTCCATCCATCTCCCCTCTCAGAGAGCCAGGGAAGGAGGGTTTGCCCACACAAGGACAGCCTTGCTCAGGAGTGGGTAAAGGAAAGCACTCGCAGAGATGTAGGGAAGTGGCCGGAAGGAACTGGAAGTGGTAACAGAATGAAGAGAGCGTGGCAGCAGAGGCAGCAGACGTTTTCCCAGGCAGACATTTTCCCAAGCAGACGTTTTCCCAGGCAGACATTTTCCAAGGCAGACATTTTCCCAAGCAGACGTTTTCCCAGGCAGACATTTTCCCAAGCAGACATTTTCCAAGGCAGACATTTTCCCAAGCAGACATTTTCCCAAGCAGACATTTTCCAAGGCAGACATTTTCCCAAGCAGACATTTTCCCAAGCATTTTCCCAGGCAGTTCTGCGCACAGGGAGCTCCAGCACCCTCAGTGAGCTGAACAGTGCTGGAGTGGCTGAAGGGTTGAACTGGAGATGGAGAAAACCCTGCAGCTGTTGGAGCTGGGGTCAAAGGGAGACATTTCCTGCAGAGTCTTGAAATGTGATTTTCTCACTTCAGTCCCAAAGCAGAAGCTGCTTATTTCCTTGTCTGGATGTGGCCAGAACCTCATGACAACGGCCACTCCTGCAAGATTTGACACATGATATTGAGGCACTTACAGAAGTGACTGGTGAGATTTCCATCGTTTTTTGAAAGGATCTCTCAGATCAACTCTTCTGACAATAACAGCACTGAGGATGAACTTGAATTTTAGGCTGGATTTGGTTCCAGATCTTTCAGTCATTCTAAAATTAACTCCCCCTTTCAGCTCACACATAGGTACAGGGAGGAAAGCGGGGGAACAAAAAGCCCTCATGAAATGTTTGTTAATCAGGGAACGAAGCACCTGTGATCTCCCATGTATTATTTCTATTTTCAAAGGCGAATGCAAAGTCCACTGGGTGGAATTTAAACCGCTGTCACTGAGCTAACTGCAGGAACACGGCGTTACTATGGAAAATTCCTGATTAAAGTCTGCAAAGAATTTCCTATGCAGAGGCTGTTTATTAATAGGTACCTCAGCCTCGCATCTGACATTGACAATTCTGCCCTTTAAACGCATCATTTTGCAAGCAGCGTGATAAAATGCTGCACTACTTTATTTTTTTTTTTGGTAGGAAGAGAGAGCCTGTCCCAGCCCTCCCCCTCAGGCCTCCACCAGCTCTGACTGCTACAGTTTGCTTTGCTAAGCACAGGAACAAAAACTGCAACCATGAAATTATTTTAACAAGACCATGAAAAAGAAAGGAAAAAAAAAAAAAAAGAAAAAAGGACGGCGACAACAACAACAATTTGCCCAAGTGATGCTTGGAAAAAAAATAAATTCCTCTCTCTAAACTAATTAAACTGTACTATGTGTCCTTGTGCAGTTCCTGGCGTTTTTCTGGTTCACTCAGTTTCAATAGATGCACAAGGACCGGAGCCAGAGCTCCTGAGTGACTAGTTCAGAACAAAAGCAGCTCTCCTGAGTATTCCTGAGCAGCCAGCAAATTGAGGGAAAGTTATTTTGGGTTAATCAATGTACTTCAGTTGCAATCACATTTAGCTTCTAACAGAGGAGCCTGCAAACAAGGAATTACTGTTCTGGGCTCAGCTATGGATGGCACTGGAAAGTGTTACTGGCTAGACTGTGCTCTTCTCAATGCCCCCTTTTTTTTTTTCCTTCCTCCTTTTTTCTTTTGCGTCCTGAATTTGGTTTGGCAGTTTTACGTGTCCTCTCCCATTTGCATTTCCCCCCCTGTTTATTTATTTATATATTACTGGCACCGGGAGCCTGGGAAATCATTGGCAGTGGCTTGAAAGTCCCCGCAGGGGAGAATTCTTGCCATGTTCTAGCCAGGCCTACTGCTGGAGCTAGAGCAGCCGTGCTCAGCTTCCCAGCAGTGAATCCCTGATTTCTGCAGGTGGATGTTTACCAGGGCTGGCACTGGGAATCCCTGAGGGGTGGGGAGGCAGTGGGAAGGTGCCTCCAGCGTCCCCAGGGACAGGCAGGGTGGATGAGGCTCCCAGGAGAGTCTAACAGCCCATGCTTGGGTGTGTAATTATGAAACGGCTTCAAACTGACAGAGAGCAGGTTTAGACTGGATATTGGGAAGGAATCCTTCCCTGTGAGGGTGGGCAGGGCCTGGCACAGGGTGCCCAGAGCAGCTGGGGCTGCCCCTGGATCCCTGGCAGTGCCCAAGGCCAGGCTGGACGGGGCTGGGAGCAGCCTGGGACAGTGGGAGGTGTCCCTGCCATGGCAGGGGGCTGGGACTTGATGATCTTTGAGGTCCCTTCCAACCCAAACCATGAAAATTATTTCTTTTGACAATCACTTCTCCTCTGGAGTATCCCGAATATTGGAAGATGCATTTCCCTTCCCCCACGGCCTTTTTCTAATCCAAGCACTGGGTCTGAGGTGTAAAGAGCTCACAGGGGTGACCTGGGTGAGGCTCCCCGGTGTCACTATGGGGTGCTCAGTCTCGTGTGCCTCCTGCAGCCCTTTTGGGGCAGCAGAGCTGCTGCAGTGCCCGGCCCAGCCCGACCGGGGCTTTCTGGCCCCGTGACCAGAAGCTTTCACGGGTATTTACGGCCCCAAAAGCCATCGCCTGTTAAATGGACTCCTAAATTTTTGCTCCTGCTGCCGTGTTTGATTCATGCAGCCACTCCTCGTCACTCAGGGATGTGCTGTTCCACACAAAAATGCCAGCTGTCCGGGCACTCAGGCTGTGCTGGAAGAACCAGTTCAATAGATCTGGATCTGCCAGCCCCAGCAGAGCTCTCCGTGCAATCCCCAAATCCAGCTCCTCCATCCTTCAGGAATCCAGACTTTCCTACCCCCAGTGAGGGTCCTGCCTGGTCACACCCCAGGGAGCCCCTCAGCACTGACGTTTCATTCACCCGTTCAGAACTTGGTTAAAAGGTTGAGATGCCCAGAGCTCACTGGATTCATGCAGGATTTTGGGGTTCCCAAAGCACAGGCAGAAGTTCGCTGCATGTTACCTAATCTCTTGCAGTTAAATTATATGGACAGATGAAAATCCAGGCAGCTTCCCAGACAAATTTGGATGTTTCACATCCCACCTGTCCTCCCGGTAAGATACATAACACTGGTTTATATCACCTCCAAGTTTTCACTTCACGAGGTTGCTCTCCAGGTCAACAGAACCCTGTTAGTGGGGAGCCTTCTTGAATGAAAAAACAAGTTTTCTTTCTGCTTTTCTCAAGAGCCCCAGAGCACCGTTATTGTGCAGCAGTGTTCAGAACCTGGCTGTGCCTCCCTCCCAGCCCGTGCCTCCCCAAACTGGGCTGCACAGCCATGGTCCAGCCCTCTCTGAATGGAGGAGCTGGTTAAAGTGGGATTCCAGCTCCAGATCCCAATGAATATTGGATGTAAACCCCTGGTTTGCAGCTTTATGTGCCAGGATGACTTAGGCTCCGTTGGCAGAGTCCCTCTGTCCCCCGTCCTGGTCAGGGCAGGGTCCCCCCTTGGGCACTGGGCTCACAGAACACCCTGACCCTCAGGCAGGTTGGAGGGACACTCTGTGCCACGGGCACTGGCCTGGCAGCCTGGCAGCACTCAGCCCAAGTGGTTACACCTCCACACTTGAGTGCTGAGGCTCTCAGCCTCACAGACGTAGGAGAACATGAGCACATCCAGATCTACAAACGCTGCTTTTGTTGTCGCTCGTACTCCGAGGATGGGTAGAAACTTCTGTGGGTGAGACCTTCTGTTTCAGAGACTTACAGTCCATCTGCTCTGGAATTACATGTGAACGTTTTCTAGTTCAGCTCCTTCTGTTAATTTTTGTTTAGAGGGGCTGTTTAAAAATGTCTTTATCTGGGTTTGCTTGTGCCATGCTTGTAGGATTCTTGGGTGGAAGCCACGTCTTGGAATCCCATAACTTTCTCAGCCATGTTTTTCGCTGCTTACTGTGCTCTGCTGCCATTATTTTCTTGGCTTTGAAATAACCATTTTTATCCTTTTCCCACCCTTTTCCTTCAGCATCAAAAAGCAGCTTTCCTCTAGCTCCCTTGATTAAATGTATATTTGGACATCCTGCTTTCTGGAGTTGCATCTGAACCTGAGTGCTGAGGATCAGGCTGAGACAAAACCCTGCTTTGTCTCTGGCACTCACATTTTCTGAGACTGTTTTGTTGAGACCACATCAAAATGCAAAACAGAGATCTGGACCTGTAAGTGTGAAAACTTGCTTACTTAATTGCAGGTGGTTTTGAAGGGCTGTTTATAAACACTTGAAAACTGAGTGTTACAAGAGTCGCTCCGATTCGCTGTGCCAAGGAACAGTTAAAACTTTGAAAAGTCTCAGTGACTGAGAGAAACTAAAGGTTTTGGCATGGAGACCAAGCTTGAGTACCTCTAGGCAATTGTGTAAGACCAAATCAGTTTGGCCTCGAGTTCACCCTCTTGGTTTTGGGGTTTTATACACTGAAATCCTTGGTCTGCCAGGGCCGTGTCCAGGCTTAAACACTCCAAGCCCTTCATGGGGTGTTAACCACACCTTTAAGGCAGCAGGAAATGTGCACAACCAACCCCAAATACTCTTACACACAGAGCCGAAAGCAGGAAAACTTGAGTGTAATTTGCACTGGGAGAGGAGAGGATTTGATTTCTGAGTTCTTGTGCTCCCACGTTGCCTCCGAAAGCCAGCGCACGTCAGCTGGAGCAGAGAGGTGCCAGGTCAGGAGGGTTCTGCTCCAGGGGCTCCCCGGGTGACCAAATCTCCTCTCTGAGCTGCCAGGTCAGGAGGGTTCTGCTCCAGGGGCTCCCCGGGTGACCAAATCTCCTCTCTGAGCTGCCAGGTCAGGAGGGTTCTGCTCCAGGGGCTCCCCGGGTGACCAAATCACCTCTTTGAGCTGCAGCTTTTCCACCCAAACTTTGCTGGCTCCCATGGAAAATGCTTCCCCTGCATGGGGTGTTCCTGCTGCTGTGCACGGCCCCGGGGGCAGGAACAGCACACAGAGGTGTCTGCCCTGCCTCCGACCCTGCAGCTTCTCACTTTTGGGTCAGATCCCTCTTTCCCTCCTCCTCACGTTACCCTCACCCCGTTGCCTGCGAGTCTCACTACAACGAGCATCCATTTGACTCCAGCGAGTAGCTCTAATTAAATTAAGCTGCTTCCATGACCAGCAGGTCAAATTTCTCAACTACAATTGACATTTACATTCTTATTGTGTCTTCCTTATTGGATTAAGTCCTGATCAAGGAAGATCATTTACTGGGGCAGCATCCAGAGGGCCAGGACCACGTTCTGGAGCCTGGTCCCTGCCTGTGTGGGGTGAGGCAGCTCAGGCTGGGGCGTCAGACAGGGCTGTTTTCCACAGCCCTTTGCTGGCCAGTGGTCAACTAGAATTTTTCTTGACTGGAAGCTGTTAGCATTCAGGTAGATTTATTTACAGGCTTGTGTGTGCTGGCTGTGTCCTGGATGTTTGTGATCTGAGCTCCTCTGCTCTCCCCAAGAATGTCCCATTCCGCTGGCAGTGTTCACAAAGGCCAAGGGGAGACCATGTCTTGACAATAAATTCTCTGTCAGAAACCTTTGCAAGGTCAGACCTGAAATATCAGTTCTGTAGATTGTATTATGTTTATTTTTGTGTGTGACACATATATTTTCTGAATGTTGAGACACCAACACTTAGTTCTGCAGCCCCCAGCTTCTCCTGCAAAAATGAAAACCTTCTGGTTAAAAAATGTCATGAGCTTTAGCTTCCCTCTCTCTCTCTTTTTTTTTTTCTTTAATGGGGATGTTTGGGCTGAGTTTAAAAAAGAAATTATTTCACTTCTGATTTATGAGGCTTAAGGGTCGTGTTTTTAAGCTTTTCTTTGCAGTCATGAGATCTAGGAAAAAATGAAAGCTAAGACTTCCAGTTAATGAGAAGAGTCCAGCAGTTTAAACTTCATGAAAAATCCCAAATTCCACAAGGCTTGCAGGAAAATTGCTGGTGGTGTGAACCCCAACCTTCCCCTGGGGAGGGCTGTGAGCAAACCCTGCTGGGCTTCTACTGCTACGAAGGGAGGACCTTTTAGGGGAGCAAAGAGAAAGGGCTTGTGCCTCCAGGGCAGTGGTGCACCCCAAACCTTGGTGTAAAGGAGGCTGAATTATTGATGTAGCCCATCCTAGGCACAGCACAGCTTCCCAACTGCATCACAGGCTGGCAGATCCACAGGCAAACCTTCAAGGCCAGGCTGGATGGGGCTTGGAGCAACCTGGGATAGTGGGAGGTGTCCCTGCCCATGGCAGGGGCTGGAACTGGAGCTTTCAGGTCCCTCCCAGCCCAAACTGAGGCCTGAGGTGGCCACCCAAAAACAGACTAGACAAGAATAGGAGAACAAAAGTAGGTGTTTATCTGAAGGGCCTTCAAAGGTGCACCCTGGGCAGTCCAGAGGCTACTCCCAGGATGGACCCTGAAGAACCCACAGGTTCTTCACACTTTTATAAGTTTGGTCCATTTACATATCAGGGTTAATTCTCCAATTATAATTCTATGATCCTCATTCATTTCACCACTTCTGCTCCTCCACCTGCAGCAAACGATTCTGACACACCAAGGGAGGGATTCAAAGCTCTCAGCCCCGCTCTGCTCAGGCGTTCAGCTGCTGCTCTCCAGCCTCCTCCATCCCCAGCTCCCGGAGGGAAAGCAGCTCCCAGCCCTGTTTCCTGGATGGCACCCGAGCCAGCCCTTCTGCTCCTTCCCCAAACTGCCCAGGCTGTTATCAGAGCTCAGGATCACTTCTCCCCAGTGGCCCCAGGAAGCTGCAGGGAGCAGCTGAACCCCAAAGGCCCCCGAGCCCGGGCAGAGCCCCGGGCTGGGGCAGGGATGCTGCTGTGACAAACGAGGTCTGTGCAGGCAGCTCCTCATTTCTATGGTAACGCTGTTCCTCCTCCTGCTGGTGTTCATCCCAGTCTGGGCTCTATCCCCATCCACACCGATTACACCATTCCCAGCCCTTCACCAGTTGGGCCAGGGATTGAGGAATGTCCCTTCTCCGAAAGTCCTGTGACAAAGAGCAGGCAGGAACGCTCAGGGTATGGGATTTCTCTCAGTTATTAATTAACAAAGGTTTTTTTGTCTGGAGTAGGGCAAGCAGAGCACGGCTTCTCCTTGGGACTTTGCAGGAGGAGAGAAGGTGATGGCTCTGCTACAAATGGACTGGTTTAGCCAGCTTTTGATTGTTTTGGATACACTCAGGGATGCTGCAATGACTCAGACAAAATTGCTGCTTTGTCTGAGAGACACGTTTACTTCTCAGGGTAATGAGTCGATCTCCTCTCCGATTAGATTTCTCTGCAGTGCTCCTTACCAGTGGGTGTAGGCAGGCATGGGAGTGGTGGAAGGTTTAACTCAAAGGAGAGAGCAGAGAGGAACCTGCTCTGCAAAGGGATATTAAAAAGAAAAATAAAAATAAGGCATTAATTGCAGCGTGAGCCGATCATACCCAACAGCCACCTCTTCCCACCTTGGCTCAGCTTCTTCGGCTGGAAGCAGCCTGATCTGTGTCAGCTCTGGAGATCAGAGGAAGCAGAGGTGATTTACAGCCCTCCCAACACCTCCTGCAGCTGGCAGGCTCAGGGGTCCCACCAGGGCAGCGGAATTCCCAGCGCAGAGAGGCTCATCCCTGGGAGGCGGAGTGGGGGCTGCTCCCAGCAGGGAAGGAGCTCAGGAATGGGTCACACCAGAGCACATCCAGCCCTGTGGAGCTCAGCCCGAGCTCCAGATGCTGGGGAATGTCACTGCTGAGTCTTCATCTTAAATATTATGATTCACTGCAGTGCATGGGAGAACTCTGTCTCAGGCAAACATGACATAAGAGTACAGCTGGGTGAATAATAGCGGTGACATTTTCTACAGCAATTAATTAGAACTGAAATTCCAGTCGGATCTGCCCCTCTTCAAAGGCCTTCTCCAGGCATTCCCACACAGCTACGTAGTCCTTGCACGGGTGGAAACACTGAGTTCACGTAGGCAAGGGCTTGCAGAGGAACAAACTTTATATGGGGAGTTTTTCACAGAGGGAGAGCTCCCCAGCAGTTTTATTTCTCACATTACAGAGCAGGAATGAATTCCAGCTGATACCTGAATATCTTACAATAATAATTAGAGGGTGAAAAGTAAATAGCTTGTGAAATGATTTTGAATAATAGACAAAAACACTGCTCATGCAGGGGTTATTTCAAATGGAGGGAGAAAAGGGCTTCTCTTGCCCAGGTCTCTCACAGCCCACGTGTCACAGGCCAGTGGGGTGCTTGGTCCCTTCAAGGCTTCTCTCTCCCTGTCCACATTCTTCTTCAAAATCCTCCTCAGCCCAGCAGAGCACTGAGAACCTCAGCAGTGGTTTGGCAGCTGCCCGGTCCTCTAGATAGCAAGGCGTGTTTCTGTGTGATCTTTGCAGGGAGTGGGATAAGATGCTTTGCCTCCAGCCCAGTTGTTCCTCCTTGCAAGAAAATAAAATTTGGAAGGATGAGATTTTCCAAAACACCATTTTGGTTTAATTTTGAAAAAGGCACAGAAATGTCCAGGCCATTTTATTTGACATTTCAAACAGAACTTTTTTTTTAATTTTATTTTTTTCTAAATCCTTGTTTTGATTCAGGCTGACTCTTCATTTAAAAATGTTCTGGAGTTTGGTTATTACGAAGTCCAGCGGGAAACATTTTTTTGCCCAGTGCCAAGCTGCCTCTTTATAACTTCTAAAATATCAAACAAAATTAGTCATTCGTGTTTACAGGACTGTCAGCCATCTGAAAACTCTCATGCTCCCCTGCCTGATCTCTCTGTACCCACTCGCTCCTCTCATCCATCCTTGCCACACTTTGGTTGGGAATTGCTGATGCACCACAGCTCAAAGGAGCCTCCTTCACTCCCAGGGCACTGTTTATTACAATAATAAAGTCCAGTGGTTTGATCCACTTCCCTGGGAAGCCAGGAGATGTCCAGCATTTTGTCTTTTCCCATTTCAAGCCACACTATTAAAGATCTGAGGAATTCTGGCTTTCCTGTGGCTTTTCCCCACCTGTTCCGCCCAGTGCTCATCAGTTGCTACCCCAGAGCTGAGTCCTGGCTGGGCAGAGGCTGGGTGCCAGCCTGTCAGATGGAAATGGTTTCCAACAATTCTCCAGAGGGTGTTTTCTGGGAGCAGGCAGTGGTGGTATGCTCATTTCAGTCTCTATCTGGTACTTTACAGTCCCAAATCCTATTTCTGACTCCTCTGCGCCAGCAGGAATTGCCTCTTCAGCATTTCAAAATACATCTAGCGAGCTCTACCTCTGAAAAAGAAAACAAGAAGTTTTATCAGGGTTTTGTTTTTATTTTATTTATCAGAGATGATCCCTTCCTCTCACAAAATGCCTCGGAGTCAGGGTGTTCCAGGCTCATCCTGCTGGGGCTGCCTGTGTGAGCCCAGGATGGGAGAGCTGGGCTGTGCCTTCAGCTGAGGGAAAGTTCCTTGTCACAGGAAAAATGTTTTCCTCCCTCTCCCCCTCTCTCTGCACGTTCTCCCTCTGCCCTGACAAACCCAACACCAGCGAGCTGTGTGTGAGCACAGGGGATGTGTTTGTTCTCCTGCAGGGGAACAAATCAGAGATTAATCAGGCTTCTGCTCCTTTCATTGCCCAAGGAAACCTGCAAACCTTAAATAGCATTTGTGGTCTTGTTCTTTACATTCTAGAGGGGATTTTTACAAATTGCTGAGCGCTTTGCTTTGGTGGGCAGGTTAGTTCATGTTGCAGCATGACTGGCTGGTGCTGTTAGGGCAAAGGATCAATAGCATTTTCCACTGGGAAGGTGCCTCCCCTCCTTCTTCTCCAGTCCCCTCCAGCCTTTTTGACTTTGTGGATTCTTGCTTCAAGGCAAGCAGTTCCCTTTGCTTTGGGAAGCAGCATCTTCTCCCACATAAAAAATCAGTTTAGCTTGGGATTTTCAGTGCAGCCTGAGATGTGTAGGTGCCCAAACCCCCAAATTAGATTAATCTAAATCCCAAAGCAGCTCTGAAGCATCTCTGCCGAGGTTCCTTTCATCACTAAGGGACTTAAAACCAAAATAAATGGATGATGTCCTCAGGCACCTGATTTAATGCCTAGAATGCGTTAGTTCCTTGTTTTTTATGTATTTTAGTGGAATGGATGGATGCCTCAGTAGCAAGTGGGTTCACCACTTAGTCTGCCAAGACAGCAGGGCTCAGACCTACTCTGGTGTTTGGGCAACAGTGCGAGAATTTGGGGACACTGAAGTTGGTGTGAAGAAGAAACCAGGCTGGTGGAGAGGAGGCCAAGTGGATCACCTGCTTCTCTTTGGCACTGCCATGCCCACAGACGACACAGAGGTGTCACAAGTGGACACAGACCTGAGTGGGTCAGACCTTGCCAGGATGGGGCAGAGCAGGGCGGGATGCAGAGGTGCCCAGCAGCAGGAGAGGTTCCAGGCAAGCACTAAGGCATGAAAGCTCCGTGGGCAGGGCCACAGGCAGTGGGGGAGAGCTGCTTTCCCTGCAGAAGTGTTTTGACAGCTGTGGGAGCTGGGAACTGGCAGAGCAGGTAGAGCTCAGGGCTGTGGAGGAGCTCGGGGCAGCAGCGCTGGCAGCTTGGCAAGGCTGAGCCAAGCAGAGCTGGGTTTCACTGCCCAGAGCTTCCTCTGCAACCCCCTCTCCTCACCCTGCGTCTTCCAGCTGCTTTTCCATCAGCACTGCATGCAAAATGCGCGGATGTGAGGGCGTCAGCAGTGGGAGGCTGTGGAGCAACAGGAGGAACGGTCGGGTGGCTTTGAACAGGTAATTCCGGTGGCGTTGTGGCAGAAAGGAGAAGTTTGCCACAGGCAAGTCACGAGGCAGTTTGTGCTGGGGTTACTCCTGGCAGTGTGGGAATAGAGGAAAGGCTGAAATTGAACATATGGCAGGAGAAATGACGCGGCTTCAACGTAATGTTGAGTCAAAGACTGAGGCGAGGAGGAAGCCGAGGCTCAGGCTGGTGGAGAAGGGACATTAGTGCCTTCTGCAAAATAAAAACACACAAGGAGGGGAGGTTTGGGGGAAAAGATTGAGTGCATCCGTGGGTTCTTGGCCTCTGAGGATGTTTGTCCTGTGCTGTGACTGTTACCCAGGGAAGCGAGCCCTGGCCTGTCTCAGGGTAGGAGTTACCTGTATTGAGGTGCATAAAACCCACCCCTGTCCTAATAAAAGACAGACACAAACCCAGAACCCCCCACTGAGCATCTCCTAACGCAGTCACTCACAAAACACTTCGTGAGTAGCTCAGAAAGTTATTCCCAGAGGCAATATTCCTCAGGGGACTGTCACAACACACTCATGAATTCACTGCACGCAATAACAGGTGAGAAATGCACAGAATAAAGCTTTTCCTAAAGACAGCTGAGAAAAGCTGAGTTGTTTCAACGTGGATCTGCAGCTTTTACACTCAAATCAGCAAAGCCAACAACAGGGCCTGAATCAGGACCATCCTGTTTGGAAAGCTGAGCCCTGGGAATGGGAACAGGAACAGGTACATAACCAAAGTGGAAATCATTACACTACAGGCTTGCATGTGCATGGTTTAAAGAAGGCATTCAGGTCAGTCTCCACCCAGGAGGGATCCAAGCACACTCTGTACTGGGAAGGGAAAAGTCTGAGCCAACTGTGTAATCATTCTCCACCTTATCATTGCCCCAACATGACTAATGAGCCAGGGACAGACTGCAGGGAATGAGGAACATGGAAGCAGCAGCAAAAACAAAGTAGGTGTTTGCAACACCTCTTGTTCTGAACAAGTGCACTGAAATCATTGCCATGCAGCAATCCTTCCTGCAAAGCAGGGGAAGCAGCCCTAAATCATGTGTTTGGGAGATTTTTAACTTGTCCCCCAAATTAGCAGTTGGTTTTTTTCCCACTGGGGGAGTGTGAGGCGAGAATAGAGGAGTTGTTATTTTATACTTCAACTTTTATCTGATCTTCTTGTCTCAAGCCTTAATTTCAAACCCTTGTAGCAGACCCCAGCAATGGAAATGAGATCAGTTTGCTAACAGGAGCTGCTGGTTCTGTACATCAGGTGCTCCCCAGATCCACGTGGCCCCGCTGCTCCTTGCTCTGAAGCCAGGTCTGAGCCAGGCAGGGCTGTCAGACCCTGCAGGGCAGGGCTGTGCTGTGCCTGCCAGGGCTGCTCATCCTTCTTTTCAAGTGCTGGATCCCACAGGTCAGGGGGGAAGATCCTCATCTCCAGTTATTTATAAAGTGTCTTTTGACAGAGCTGTGAGTGAGGGAGGACTTGGCTGTACTGGCAGTGACCAGAGGTATAAAAAAAGCCCTGGCTTTCAGGAGCACTAAATTAACTGCGAAATAAATAAATAAAATGAAGAGCTCGCTCTCGTTATTGTGCTGCAGGCATCATTTATTAGATGCTGCTGTACTGTGGAGTCCTTATCTCTCCCTCCAGATAGTGTAAATCAGAACTCCTGTTGCTGACACCCCGAGAGCGTTCTCATCTGTCAGAGATTTAGCTGCCCTTTTCTTGTGTGTTTTCCTGGAGAGTGATTTTTTATTTTTACTTTAACCCTCGGCTCTCTCATCATTCATGGCTTACACTCCCAGGAAATAAAGGGCAGGGGAGGGATGCTCCAAGGTCTTTTGTTGCTGTTGATGAACGTTTCTCTCTGTCCTCAGTGAGAGCATCTCTGTCACAGGCAGATGCTTCAGCCACACTAAAAATGTGCTGCTTTTTGCAGGGTAACTCACTGGTTTCTCCCTCTCTTCCCAATCCAGTTGCAGCCATCAGGCTTCCCTCTCCCTGCACTGTGCCTTTCAATACTATTCCTTTAATGGGCTTAATGATTTTTCCACTCCTGAAACATGAATCAAATATACAAATGACTCTTGAAGGTACTCGGAAAAAGCTGTGGTTTTATTGAACTCTCAGAGAGAATCAGCGGCACCTCAGCCAGAGGCAGGAGGAGCAGATCCCATGTGAGGGGTGATCCATCTCACCCAGGCAGCAGATTCGGTGATTCATCACCGTTTCTCACATTTAAACACATTTTCCATTCATCTTGATGATTTACTGTGGCAATGGGGCCAAAAAATCTAACTTTGAATTAGTGGCTCTCAGACTAGCTGGACTCTAGGGAAGATCTCATCTCCTCTTCACAGTGATAAGGGACTTTGTGCAAAGTTATAGAGCATGGACTTTATGTGATAACTCTGCTTTGGGTGATATCATTTAAATACCTGTGTGTGTGCACACTTCCATGGCCTTTCTCACGTCTCTCTGGCTGTGGGTGTCTTGGCTTTATTAAACTTTATGTCTTTCTCCAAAGTCAATCCTATTTTCCCTCCTTTAGCCATCACGCTCATAACTTTCATAACTTACCTGCAAAAACTGTCAACAAGGAAACAGTTGAGTTTTAAGGAAAAAAAGGGCAGTGCCTTCTCTCCCACAAGACTGTATAGGAACTATTTGGGTAAAAGCCCCCAGATTTGGAGTGCAGCAAAGAAGTTTGTGTCTTCCTTTCAGCAAAGGTCCTGAACAAACCAATCTGCTGGATCTATTTTCACCCATTTTTAATCTGTCTGTGAAACAGAGATGTCTTCAGGTTCTACTGTCCAACCAGAAGGATAATAAGGGACATTCTGAGGAACTCAAATTAGGAATAAGGGTAACGTGTTGACAAACAATCTGAGTTGCAATTGAGACATTTAGAAGTGTAAATTGATGGCATGTTTTTGGTGACCAGGGACTGAAAAAGATTAGGTTGTGCCTGGCTCTTTGGGAGTGTTCTGAAAGCTAAACCACACACTTGAATGCAAAAGGAGGTTTGTTTGTGTGCTCTGTAAAAATATTTCTATACACTCATGGCTTTAATGATGATGGAAGTGTGTGTGTGTGCTCCATACATTCTGGACTGAGATACTCAGCTCCAATCTTAGTGCAAATAAATAGTGCCAAACCCCCTATTTTTCATTCTTGAATCTTTCAGAGACAGATTCAAACAGTTTTTTTGTGCCCAGAAAATCCTACTCTCAAGAAATGGAGGGTCACCAAATCCAATTCCCTGTTATGGTGATTTTGATCCAGCTGTATTTAGCTCCCAGAGTTGCTTAAAAATCCAAACAAAGCAACCCATCATTGGAGGAGAACTTCAGAAAGCAGCTCTGAATCCTCCCAGCAACAACTGCTCCATCCTCTGCAGGCTGGTGTTCCTGTTTTCAGCACTGGTAGCACAATCCATCACCAATCCCAACACCCAGTGCTGCAATTCCCAGGCCAGGGTTTGACTGTTGCAACACATTTTGCACAAAGAGCAAGAGTTTGGCTCGAAGATCTACAGAGCCTTGGATGGATTTCAGCCCACAGCCTGCAGTAGTAGGACAAGCCTCAGGAAAGCTGCCAGAATTAAGTCAAGGTTGCACAAGAAGTGGGTTTTTACTGGCCCAGCAGGTCAAATGTAACACCTTTAGTGTCCTGAAGAACCATTTATCAGGATCCCAAACCCTCAGTTTGTTATTTTGGGTGCCAGCAGATGACCTGGGGACACTTGAATTACTTTGCTACAGATTTATTGGGTGAACTGTGTCCAAGTCAATTGGGTCAAGGCAGTAAAAGATGTTTAGATGCTTGAATACAGTTGATACCAAGAGAGATTAAATTCCAAGTTCCTGTTCAGGTGCTCACCTAATCTCCCTCCACTCCAGCTTGTCAGATGTGTCCTGCTTCATTTCCTTGCTCGTTTTTCATAGGGTGCCAGGGATAAAAACACTGAGAGGCACCTGCTGCAGGGCTAAACAGCCATTTCGAAGATGTGTGCACAAAAGTAGGTCTGGTAGGTCTAAACTGATACAGCAGGAGATGATAAAACCACAGGTCAAATTGGGCTGGCCTCTAGGAGATTGGGATGTAGCTACTTTTCCTTACTAGCACTGCACTGTAAAATATGTTGGGTTTTTTCTCTCCTTTTTTTTCTTTTAAAATATCTTTTAAACTGCTGCTTTTAATGCTGTGATTAAAAGATTCTTGTCAGAATGAAAATTAATTACATGCAGTGTACTTGGCCCAGCTATGGTGGGAACTTGGAAAACATCTCTGAGACATGCCCGTGGAATAGAGAATGTACAGGCAAAAAGCACCAGGACACCGACCCCAAGGATGATGCAAGTGCCTTTCAAGAGAGGACCTGCCTCCAGTATACAAATTTGTGTTGACACTGCAGTTTAGCAAAGGTATTTGCAAACCTGTCAGCATGGTCTGGCTCGTAGGATGAACTACCAGTCAGGGTGTCCTGCTGTCACCTCATTAAATTTACTGATAATTGTTGATTTCCATATGTTGTGGAATTAGCTGTGTTCTGAAATCGTGGATAAAAGTGGAGGAATGAATCAGATGCAAAAAGTCAGCAGAGTCAGCTGTTGGAAACATAACCTGGAAACACAATACAGCTCAGCAATGGCCCCAAGGATATAGATAGCAGCTTTTATCTCCCTCAGATATAGGCCAGAGCAGCAAAGTTCAGATCTAGTTTTGGATCGCTGAACTAGTTCAATAACATCCAGCAGGAACCTGACCCCAGCAGATTCCGTGACTGTTTTGGGAGTTTTTTGGATGTGCTTCCCTTGCACCTCCATCAGACCACGTTTCACCCACAGAAAGTGTAAAAGTGGGTCCAGCTCTCCCGTCCACAGAACAGGAAAACCACAGAGAACATCTTCTGCCTGTTTAGGAGGTGGAGTTTAGTCTGCAGCAATGGGAGACTCAGTTCTGCTGCTGAAAGATTTAATTATTGCATTTCTGCTTATTGCCAGAGGCTTTTAGGACATCAATACGTTATGGGTTATGTACAAACACAGGAAGAGGAACAGTCTGGAGAAAGCAGAGGGGAGAGAAGGGTCAGAATGAGCTGAAAGGTCCTCCAAGGTAGAGCAGCCACTCTATACTCTCACATACCACCCATGGTATGTAGGGTGACTTGTGTAAGGCAGCAATGCATGAAACTGTGGCAGAGGACACTGAGAATTCCAAACTAGGACTGCAGCTATTGGACATTTCATGTTCCTGATGGTTGTTTTTTTGGTCCTCTGCCCTTGCATGGCACAACTTCCATTTATTTTGTAGGATTTCAGTTGTAAGCTTCTAATTCTCCCTCTCACCCTGCCTTTCTCTTATTTACATCCCAGAGATTCTGTGCTTCTCTGAGGGCTGACATGCCCTGGCTTAAACTGGAGCTGCCCTGAGGATGATTTTATATTTAGTAGCTCCTTATGAGTTGCTCTCATTTGAAGCAGCCCAGACTGCCTGATACAATATTTACTGCAGAAATCTCTCTTGCCTCTCCCAATTGCAGTCTAATGATAAGGCTGAGCTTGAGAAGGGGCCAGGGCCTTACCCAAAGCATGCCAGGGTAGGAGAGCCTTGCAGGGCACAGATTTTGGCCCCTTTATGCCCTCAAAGTAACCCACAAGATCCACAGTAAGGGATGAAATTCTGTCCACAAAAAATGCACAGCTCTCAGCTTCTATCATTCAGAGTGTACATGCAGGAGAGGCCTAGCCAAGTGAAACCTCTAATATTCTCTCCTCATATGCTATTTTTCTGCATTTATTATGGGTTGGCCCTTTTTTAGAGTGGTGTGTATTGATTTAAAGGGTTTAAGAGCAAGATGTCTTGTGCAGCAGTGGTACAAACACAAAGTCACCTGGCTTCTCCCATCCTTTGGGTGCCAGCTTTTAACAGGGAGCTTTCAGGAATCAGTTTTATACAAAGCTCCTGGTTTAAGTATCCACGTGCTCTGATCTGACTCTCACCAAGTCCTGGTGATAGTGATGGGGCGAAGCTCTGACTTGCAGCTTTCCAATGGAAAAGTCGGCACTGCAGGTTCACAGGACTGTGGAAGACCCTCAGTCCTCCCTCCAAAGATCCCCCTGGGTTCAAGCCTGCTGCAGACAGGCCAGTCCCTCCTAAAATAGTCTCTGTTTTGAGCCTGTGATGCTTTTAAGCCTGCGAGTGTGTGGGTGGGAGCACATGGAGCACTGCCTCAGCTCTGACATCCCGAGCCTCTGGAACACAGGAACAGCACAACGTTGCCTCTGTGGAGAGCAGCCCTTCCTGGAACAGCCGACTGGAGCAGCGAGGTGCTAACACAGCCTGGTCTCTCCCGATTGTGTTCCTGGAAAAGCTGTTCCGTTATCAATAAAGGTTGCACCGACTGCGCCAAAAGCCAGCGAGGCTCTCGCTGGCCTTTAATAATTTCTTACTCAGCAGATCTTTCACTTGCAGCTCAGCAGAGTGGGCACTGCAGGCACATCAGCTGAAATGCAGTCTCCATGCTGGAAAGACAGGCTGTTCCATTTGCAGGCTGGAAGGAACACAGAGCTGGCACCCCGGGCACTCTGCTCCGCACAGCGCGAGCTCCCACCGCGCTCCTGGCACTGCCGGGTTCTCCTTCCTGCTGAGAACGTTTGGTCCTTGTTCACTGTCCACAGCTGCTCTTGGGTTCCTCCTCCCCCACTTACCACATCTGCTGGAAAGGAGGGTTTCCCAATAAAGGTGAAGAGAAGGGACTCCAGACTTCCAGATCTAAATCAATTGAACCAGCACTACTGCAGACAGTAAATCTGCTGCTGTTTTGTGCGTGGTATAGTGCTGACAGATAATGTAGGGAGGAGCATTACCCCCTCTGTCCCTTGCAGGAGATTTAGCATTCCAAAAGACCTTTTTTCATTAAAGAGAAAGGTTTAAGCCTAAAAGTTCCTTTGGGACCTCAGACTCTTGTTTTCGTCCCTGTGAACGTGCCCTACAGAATCAGCACCAAGCGTGAAGCAGAGTGAAGTTTTGGAGGATGCTCGAGTTTGGGCCAGAGGTTGAACTGTCACCTGAAATAAATGCATATGAAGAGTTCCTTTTTTAATCTGTATTGTTCATAGACATTTCTGAGTGTCCTGGTGGCTGCCATTCACCCAATTAATGGGATCACTGGCTGCCTGGGACATAAGGCGGCTAATGATTGAGGCTCATTAGAAAATGGGAGAGCGTCTCGTATCAGCAGATCTGAATGTCAGGCAGGGCTTCCCATCACTTTCAAAACGTGAGGCCTGAAACTTCCCAGAAATCCCAGGTGGTGCTTTAAAATCCAAACAGCACACCGGGGTCATGCCTGGGGAAAGATCCCCCTGGCCATGGGGTTTCACTTCAGCATTTCCATTTTGTCCACGGTCTCTGCAGCCTCAGGAGCTGCAGACACCCAAACCACTGTGTGGTGGCTGGTTTCCCACTTCCCCTCAGGTCTGAGAGCCAGGGGTCCCCGGGTGTTTGAGGAACCTGTTTGGGGTGCACAGGTGAAGTGTCAGGTTCCAGTTCACAGTTGCTGCTGTGGTGGAGGTAGATGCAAACATTGGGTTGCCAGCGCTGCTGCGTCACTGATGCAAACAATTTTCATCAGGGTGAAAGCCCGGATGAAACCACCATGGCAACCAATTTTAAATAGAAACAATAGCCCAGCTCCTCTGCTGAAATAAAGGCACAGGACCCGGGGATCTGGTTCCATATTCCTACAGCAGACAACGCCATTGTTTGAGCATTCATATTTTCTGGGTTTTTATTACGTCTCTACTCAGAGCATCTCAGCGAGCTGTTTGCAATTTATATGCAGCAAATAGGGATGGAATGAAGCCATCTCTGTGGGGCCAGCAGCAGTCAGAGAGCAGCATGGTGGATACAGCAAGTTCTTGCCAACTCCTTTATCTTTCCAGTTACAGGATCTCGAAGTCCCATGCAGAGAAGTCAGTCCAGTTTTTCCCTTGAAGATCTGCAAAAAATAAACAACAAATCATTAATGCTGAAAAGATGAAATGCTGAATCATGCCTTCCACTCTTTAGAACCTGTGTTCCACTGAGTCTAATTATTTCACACTTGCTACCTAAATCTTTGAGCAGTCTATTCCAAGAATATTCATGATGAGGGTTGGAAAAGAAAAAGTTCTGATGAACAGTCTAACACGGGGACAATAGTTCTGGTCAAACTGCCTAGAAATAAACGTTGGCTTATCTCATAGGAATGGGATTTTATTTGGCCCAAGCAACCTCAAGCAAACTTGAAATTGCAGTGAGGGCAGTACAATCAATGTGCAGCTGAATGAGAAAAGAGAAACCGCCAGGAAATGTTGAATATATTTTTAAGCATTTTAACCAGTGTCTTTTGAGTGTCTGAAATGAGGTGAAAATACATTAAAATCCAACCAGATCTCTCTCTCTCCCTTGTTGCAGCCAACACACCCTTAACAGGGTCAGTGGGTGTAGAAATAGGAAACTACATTTTGCTTTTGCAAAATGGGAGGTAGTGGGGGTTTAATATTTGAAAAATCCAACTAAAAAATGACTGACCTACAGCACATTCTGGAAGGGCACGTATCGAGTATCCTCAGCTCTTAATCTAAGAAGGAACTTCAGAGCTCTGGCATTGTTCTCCCCTGTGCCATTCTTATCTGACACGTAGTATCAGTTGCCAGAAACGCTGTGGGTTTATTCTGTACTTTGTATTCTAACATAAATGGAGCTGAATAGTTGTCATAGTCCTCTGGGCAGGGCTCCTCGCTGCTGCAGAGTTTAATATTGAGGTTGGCAACACGAGGGTGGCTGATGTAATCCGTTCCATTACCGATATTTACGGCACACCACGTTACAATACAAAGGTTTGGAGACTGGGAAGATGTGACAAGCCAAAAAAGCCAACTCATTCAAAACTGAGGCTGGCTCTGCAGGGGTCAATTCTCCTCACTGGATGTTCACAGAAATGTTTTTTTAGTGGCTTCAGGAGCATTTGTGATGCAAAATTCAGGCATAAAGCACCGATGGCAAAGTCCCTGATGCACAGCCCACATCTGACTGCAGGTCTGACTTTAGCAAGAGCCAGTGACTCAGGATCACCAGCAAGCGTTGTCCAAAGTCACTCCTGGGTTTCACCATTCTTTGGCCAAACATCACAAGCCTTGGTGTATTGTAACACAGGGGGAAGGGGCAGCACAGAGGAGGGTTTGTTCCTCTTTCCAGCAACCTCCTTCACTCCTGCAGCAGCCCAGGAGCTGATACAGTGATCTGCGAGTTATGGCGAGACAGAAAACTACGTGCAGCTTATTTGTGCTTTCAAAGTCCAGGATACCTCCTTCTTCTATTTCTTATTTACCTCCAAGTTTCATCAAACCTGCAACTTCCTCCCGAGGGACAGCGCAGGGGCAGCTCCGATCTCTGCTCCCTGGGACAGGGACAGGACCCAGGGAATGGCTGGAGCTGGGCCAGGGAGGTTTAGGTTGGATTTCAGGAAAGGTTCTTCCCCCAGAGGGTGCTGGCACTGCCCAGGCTCCCCAGGGAATGGGCACGGCCCCGAGGCTGCCAGAGCTCCAGGAGCGTTTGGGCAGCGCTGCCAGGGATGGACAGGGTGGGGTTGTTGGGGAGTCTGTGCAGGGTCTGGGGCTGGACTGGATCATCCTGTGGGTCTGTTCCAGCTCAGGATATTCTACGACTCTACAAAACCTCCTCAAGCAGCTCTTTCAGGTTCGAGGGTGGGAGCTGAGTGACTCTACGTGTTTAAGAGCCCATTCCTGTCCTACAGCTCTCCTGGAGGATCTGCAGCACCTCCTTTGCAGAATCAGCACTTTTGTTGGTCTTAATGGAGCTGCTTCTTGTGGAAGACACTGGAAAGGCTTCACGTGTAACTGAGTAATTTCTATTCCAGACCACGGAGGAGAGAGTACAGCCCACCCTGCCTGGTGCTTGTGATCTGATGTGAAAATAACTCTGCTGCTGCGTGTGGTGCGAATGCAGTGCCATGTTTCCCACACAGACAGGCCCAACCCAAAGGCTTTTTTCCCCAAACTTCTCAAAGTTCAAAGGAGGTTGGAACCAAAGTGCTTCCCTGAACAGTCTAATTTTGTGTTTTACTTGCAATGGAAGTGGCAAAATTGGCTTTATCAAACAAATGCTCTTTGTCATACCATTCAGTTTCTTGCCTTTTGCAATGGCTTCCTTGTGCTATTGGTAAAAATAATGTTGCTTTTCCAGTATGTCATGTAAAGTGATTTCAGCTGTGTTTTTTCCACTCCTGACCTCTGCAATGCTTGCATTTTAGGCAGTTTTATAAATTTATTGATTACATGAGGTACTGTTCTAATTTCTAGGAAGTAAGAACATAGCCCTTAAATCATCCAGACTCTGAAATGTTTTAATTTCCTCAAGTAAATAGAGCATATTTTGCCAGGAATCTTAAATGTATGATACATGGATCTGATTCCACTTTCACACAGGTCTTGTATAACTCCCTTCACTTCAGTGAAATTACTCCTGATTAGCATTGAGGAACAGGTCCAGAATATGGGGAGTGGGTTAATGCCATTTTTTCTGACACTGAGTGCTCTAAAAGCACTCTGAGACTGTAAACCATTACCATTTCTCAGTAAGTGCCCTCTGAGAGGACTGGGGAGGATTGAAGAGTTTTTAACCAGTAAGTCACCTCAGTTCTTTCTCAAAAGAGGAGAGATACAGCAATTTCTACCTCGTGGCTGTCTGGTGATTATGTAGAGTGGGAAAGGTGGAGGTCTCAGTGTCATCTGCTGAGACCACAATTGCTGCCATGGGGTTAATTCCCTTCCTGGCACAGGTCTGGTCCTCTTCCCAGGCTTTGCAAGTTTTCCTGTCAAGCAGGAAGGGAAGAGTTTTACAAAACTGCTCCACTGAGGTGTGTTATTTGCCTCCTGCAGGCTCGTCATGCCTCGGCGCCTCAACACGAAGGCTGTTATTCTCCAACAACGCCGTCAAACTCCCACACCTCGATGACTGCTCAAAGTTATGAGCATTCCCAAAATAGGGCTGGATTTTCACAGTGATAATTGAGAGCCATAACTTTCCATCAGAGAGGCTCTGTAGGTGGGAGCAGCAGCACAGACAGCAGTATCAACAGAGTTGAGGCTTTTTGCAAGGATGTTATCTAATTTTATTGCAGTATTTATCCCATACTCTTATCAAGGTATAGCCTTCCTTTTAGGGGTATCTCCTGTGAAAGGTTTTGGACCCATCTTTTGTCATTGTGAGAAGAGCCCTATGGGAGCCAAAACCAAAAAGACTTTCTGATTGTCCTAAACCCTGGTTCAGGAAAATGTTCATATTCAGGATGGGGTTTAAGCTTTACGGACATTGTTGAATAGTGCTGGCTTCAGTGAACTGATGACTAGAAAAAAATATTCATGCAGGGTTTTGTTTTCCTTCAAAAGAACTTCCACTGCTCAGGAAACCCACTCATTAGCTCACTTCTGATGCAAATATCAGAATATTTAAATGCAAGTTAAATAACAGAGCGATATTCTCAGTCACTGGAAGCAATAATTGTTCTTCTTTTGGGGCTATGTGGCCAAGAAGGCTGAATCAAAGAACATTTATGGGTCACATTCTTATCTGGTGCTCTGCCACCTCCATCAAATAATGCCAGAGTGGCACTGCAGCAGTTGCTGTTGAGCTCAGAATCTGCATATAGATATTGTGTCTCTCAAGTTCTAAAAGTACTGTTACATTTGAAGTCAAAGAGGAAAGAGAGAACAAATAACACAATTTACTGCTACAGATTATTTTTATGCCTGTGTGCTCCACTTAAGAGAATACTCTGTAAATGACTTATTATCAAGAAAAGTTATTTGTTTGCACTAATCAAGCCTTAAACTTGGAGGCATAATATGGAACTAATTATTTTTAACTAACTAATCAACATGTTTCATTCATAAGTTGGGATTTATCAATATAGCACATGAAAGGAGAGAACATATTATTATTTCAATTTAGATAATATGCAAAAAGCAGTGTGTTTGTAATGACCTGCTTTCACTGAATATAATCAAGCTCCAAAGCTCTATTACAGGCTGGAAATAGCAGCAGCTTACTTTAATGAGATTTCTGGCTCTGGGCCCCAGCTGTTCTACGCAAGGCTCTCCCTTTGCTCTATGACCTACCAATATGTGCTGTCACCAGTAATGAGACAGGACCTATTTCCTAACATGGGGAAAAATTGGAAAGCACGAGTTCATTCTATTCTGAGGAAACACACCCTGTTCCCCCTGCAAGGCACGAGGAGGGGAGCACTGAATATGCAACATCCCCCCCTTCCCTTGCCAGCAGAAATATGACATGAAACCCATCAGGTAGGGAACTCAAAGGGAAAACTGAAGTCTCTCCTGAAGTGGTTCCCTCAGCACACAGAAAGCCAATATTCATTAAACTCGTCCAGAATGTCTTTGTCCCCTGCAAGGAGCCCAGCAAAGGACTCCCCGTTACCTGCAAGGCACAGGGAGGGGGAGCAGTGGCCTTCACGGGCTCCGAATCTTACGGATTTTGTGGAATTACGCTCATCTCAGGGCCGCGTTGGGAACGTGCCAGGAGCCAAAGAGCTGCACTTAATTTGCCTAAAATGGAGCAGATTACCACTGCTCTCCTGTTTAATAATGGAGATGCAGCCTGGAGACTACAGATTCCAGCAAGCAACGCTCCAAAAGGAGCCAGGAGATCCAGGTGCTGGGGTACTGTGGCTCCCAGGTGGAAAACATGACCAACCTCATTTTGGTCTCTCTGAACTGGACTCCTAATATTGTTCTTCTTGGTTTTTTAAAAAATTATTATTATATCCCAGACTTGTCAAAAATTCTGTTCCAGAAAATGTTTGATTAGCTACCATTTGGGGGGGAAGGGAGGGTTATGCTATTTTTATTCTTAAGCCGTCACTTGGGTTCATTAACACTTTGCACGTGAATCTGGGTTTTTTAGGACAAGAAGCCTGTGTTTTTTTCCCCTGAATAACATTGTTAAGTATTTCAGGAATCTAAAATCCACAAACTATTTCTGTGCCCTCAATATAAACCTCTTTGGAAAAAGCCAACGAACATTTTAGTCAGAAAATTGGAAGGCGTGCGCTTAATGCACTTTGAAATTAAATGATTTGATGCTTTTCAATTTGTCTTTTTGCCCTTCCCAAATACCCAAAGGCACTAGCCCACTTTGTAAATGAGCAGGCTATGAAATCTTACTTTGAGAAATGAAGGTGTCACCGAGTTGCAGTAAAAATTATACTCGGCACCAGCATACTTTGCGAGCCCTGACTAATTGGCCCCTGACACAGCCCCGCACTCCTGCTTTATTGAGAGGAATTAAATAAGCAGTTATTTATTTGAGAAGTGGAGAAAAAATCTTCCAAACCCCAAGAGATTGCAAAGCTAAGTCTCCATGGGATAAACAGCTTCCTTCCCATGGAATTCACCGATGACCACCACTTTCCAGGTGGTGTCCCTGGACACGCTGTCCTGGCTCATCCCCTGGGTGCTTCTTTCCTTCTACAATTTCAGAAATAAGGTTACAAAGTGAGTTTTTAAATTTAAAACTCTTTGCCTGTATGGATTTTTTTTTTGTCCAGCTCGAGGAAGCGTTATCCTTACTTGAAAATAGAAAAGCACATTTGCAAAGGTCACTTCGATGGATTTTGAAGTGCAGTGGTAAGAACACCACAGCCTTTGCAACACTACCTATTTCCCCTTCTAAATTATTTATGTATTTATTGTATTTTACATGAGCCATGGAAGCTAGAGGCATTTTTGCAGTGTCAGGTCATTCTAAAGTACATGCCATACAAAGAATAGGGCTAGAAAATAGTTGTATGTAATACTGTTCATTAATATTACATAATTACTGCACACAAAATAGTTCTCTGGGCAGTGATAAGGATTTTTTTCATAAAGACTAAAGACTCCAAGAAAATGTATTCCATTAAAGGGTTGCTTAACATATGAGGGTATATCAATATATAGTACCTTCACCCAGCTGCAGCAAATGACGAAGCCAGCTTAGTCAAATGAAGCCATTAGCATGTGTAATGTGCTTTACACAAGAGTTAAAAGGTTTATAAAATCATACTTTGATATTGCAATGACCAAGCTGAGATAGGATCTAGCAAACAGCAGTTGCAGCTGCATCAGCACAAAAATGAACTGGTGGGTTTTCTCTGCAGTCTAGAGAACATTTTCTGCAGTCTTTGGAAATTGCTCTGGAATTAAAAAATTTTCTGTATGTGTAGGCTAATATTAGCTACTGACAGCTTGCCTGGGGTTTTTAGCTCAGCCTTCCTGGAGCAATTGTTTAGGATAAAATGTTGATGCAGCTTTTCAGGTCTGTTGGCTGCTTTTATTACCATTGAATGTGAGCAAGTCCTGTGTCTTCTGTGATACACTAGACCTAAAGGAATGTGGAGGAACATCTGAGTGACTAATAACCCCATAAATTATCCCTTTGAATTTTATTATATCCCACTGCACCCTTCCTAAAATCCCTGTGCTGTAAGTATAGGGTTAATTTTGACTTTAAATTTGATTTACTAAACTGTGTTAATATGCTGTTGTGTGGACAAGATACAGCAACAAATGCTTAGTGTAAAACTGGAGATCTGAACATCCTAATAGGCCTTTTGACATTCAAGAAAATATCAGTTACAGTTTTTGAGACATAAGAAAGAGTTGATCATTTTGCCCTTAAAAAAAAGATTATTTTTCTCTTTCTGCTCCTTTTTTTTTCTAAGGCAGAAGATGACTTAAATGAGAGTTGAATTCTCTGTTTCCCCACCAACAGTGTGAAACAGATGCAGCAATCTGATGTTTGTGCAGCGTGAGCAGTGTCAGTGTTTGACGCTGGGGTGTTGAGTCACCGAGGGCTCACCTTTCCCTCCGGATGACACCGTGACAGCTGCAACCAGCAGATGCCTGAGAGCTGGCAGTCCTTTGATTTAAAAAAGAGAGGGTTGCTGGCAAGGCATTTTCACAAGGAGTTCCTTCGCAGCTCTGCAAGTCCTTTCACTTCTTCGCTCAATGGGACCTTGATTTGATGACACGGGGAGCGTATCACAAACGGCACATCTGCTCTGCCAGGATGAGCCGTGGGACTGAGCTGCAGAGGCTGCTTCCTGGGATCCCACTTGCTTTCAGGTTCTGTTCATCTGTCAGCTTATCCTACTGAATTATCATTAGCAGTTCCACCACGCAGGCACACGACCTTTTGAGTACACCTGACAAAACTGAAGATGTTCCCCTTTGCTGTGTTTCACTGGGTGTGGGGCACTGAAAGGCCCAGCAAAGCACAGACCTCAGGATTTGTTTCTGACTGAGCAAAAACGAGCACATGGATTTCTCTACACCAGTTCAGCCACCCTCAGTTTTTCCCGTGACCTGAGTCACGGTCAAGCACTTATTATGTGACGTTCCCAGTGTGACTGTCGGAATAAAAGCAGGCTAAGAAATCTAATCCTCAGAGGAGAGCAATATGTTCCCACTTGTGGTTTAGTCTCGCAGTGAAGAGGTTGTTAAGGGGTTTGTGATCCTGGAGATTGATGCTGGGGGGAGCCTGGGTAGAGCACAGAGCCATTGGCAGTCGTCAGCTAAAGCTGCCTAATGATGGCAGCTGGAGTGGCCAGAGGAATCCTCTCCTCTAAGGAACCCAGAGGAGTTAAAGTGCTTCCAGAAACGAATCCATTAGATGCTGATGGTGATTAGCAAAAGGTACCATGATGACTTAAAGTACTTCAAGTGTCATTCAGATTGAAACCTCTTTCAGGTGAAAAGTGTTGGATACATCAGGACTGAGCTGCAGGGACAGATTTGGTGGATGTGGCAGCAAATCTGGGCATGAATCTCACCACTGGGTGAGAGCAAATGCTACTGAGAGAACTTTCCCCTTCCCTTCCCATTTAAAAAGTTTTGAATATTTACTCTTGTGGTGAAGGTTTTCTAATTATTTGAATCTTATGTTTCAAATTTCATCCAAAAGTTAGGTCATGGCATAAGCTATGGCAAAATCAGATAAAGGGGTTAATTTGGCTCTACAGGGATTTGAGCTTATGGCTTGATTTAAAGGACTGGAGCAACCTGGTCTAGTGGAAGGTGTCCCTGTCATAGTAGGGGTTGGAATTGGATGATCTTTGGAATTAGGATGATCTTCCAACACAAACCATCTGTGGTTCTATGACACAGTCAAGCTTTGTATTCTTTGAGACTCTCTTTACATCATCCAGCCACCAAAGTGAGAATTTCCTCACAGGTGGTTAAATCTTATCACAGGTGTTTAAATCACTTATTTATAGACAATCCTGACTTTCTTCAGTGATTTATTCTTCTTGGTAACTAACGCCTGCAATCCCTGCATATTGGTCAGGCATTTTTTCTCGAAGAGGTTGAATAAACAGCCACAAATCCTGCTGGGCAGCTGAACCATCCCAGCGCCGGCCGTTGAGGAACCTCCCATGGTTTCAGCAAACAGTGTTTGCCAAGCAAAGTGATTAAAGTCAGATTTTAGAAATTCTGCTCATATCACTCCAGTCCATCTGCATCTACCCTAATGCATTGCAAGGGTGTGCCTGAAATTAAATTAAGGCCATCTAGTCAGTCTTTTCCAAACTATTCATGGAAAAGCAATCTGCTGCTGGAGCCAGGTCTGTGGCGTCCTGACAGGAGTGCCTGTTAACCCTGAACCGTATGATGATGATGATGATGATAACAACAGTAAGTCTAGAAAAACACAGAGGAAAATAATATTCAGTATCAGATGAGCTCACAGAGGTTGCAAACAGTAAACAAAAGGGGAAACTATCACCCAGTAATTACATTTTCACAATGCTGTTTTCACCATATGTAAACAAGGCCGTTTTCACACACCGAAACAAGGCGTCTATGAGTGCAAAGAAGAAGTTTATTTAATAAAATTGTTGGGAAATACTGGGTTTGGTAAAAGTATCATCCAAATTACAGTCATGTGTCTGAGCAGGCTGGAAAGTCTTGGAACAAGTAGTGGACAGCCCTCTACTAAGTGAAAACTTTTGAGGAAATGTTTCTGCATGTTTCTTCTTACACTTGATTTTTCTAATGATTTATCTACATATAGCTGTTTTAATTCCACTACATTTTGATACTTATTTTTGAACCGTATTTTTGTGCGTTATAATCTGTGGGCATGCAAAACCAGCATCCCTCCCCAAAATGAGCTATTGTATAAACCACATCTGTAGTAGATAGACTTTTTGACGCTTGCCCTCGGACTACTTAGGTTGCACATATGGAAGAAATGTGTCGCTGTGAGGGTGGGCAGGCCCTGGCAGAGGGTGCCCAGAGCAGCTGTGGCTGCCCCATCCCTGGAGGTGCCCAGGGCCAGGCTGGACGGGGCTTGGCGCACCCCGGGACAGCGGAAGGTGTCGCTCAGGGGGGATGAGAGGCTCTTTGCCGTCGCTGCCGAGCGCGGCGCTCGCTGTGACCCGGGCCCGGCAGTGACAGGTGCCGCCCTGCCCTGCACAAACATGGCGGGCCGCGCTCCTCGCCCCAAGATGGCGGCGCCGCCGGCATCCGCCTGACCTCCCGCCCGCACCCAAGATGGCGGCGCTGCCGCGGGCGGTGCGCGCCCGGCCCCGGGGTGGCGGCCCCGGCCGGGGAGTCCCTGCCCG
>VZRO01005358.1:714728-731902 GCA_013397915.1 Daphoenositta chrysoptera | reverse complement strand
CAGCCGAGCCGCCGCGGGGCCGGGAGCGCCCCGAGCCGCCGCCGCCGGAGCCCCGAGCGCTGCGCCCCGAGCCGGAGCCTGCCCCGAGCCCGCCGGGAGAGCCGCTTACACGCCTTCCATGGGGGAGAGAGGAGCCCGGCCGGCCGCGCCTTCCCCTCCCCGCCGGAGGCTGCTGCGCTGCTGAGGTAAAACCCCTCCTGCCTTGCCCGGCTCGAGCGAGGGCGGGGGACGCGCGGGGCACCCTCAGCCCGGCCCCGCTGGATGCCGAGCGCCTGAGGAGGGAGCGCGTTCGGGGGCTCGCTGGGCTGCGGGAGCCGCGATCCCCGGGGAAGGAGGCGAGCCCCGCACCGCAAAACACCCTCCCGGCAGCGGAGAGCGAGAGAAAACCTCCTTCCCCTTCCTCCTGCACAACTCGCTGTCCCCTCCCTTCCCTTTCCCCGACGGTGAACGCTGATTTCTGAGATGAAAACCTTCCTCCTCGGACAGCCAGGACTCATATGAAGGACACGGAAATATTGGATCATAAATAAGAAGCGAGTCTGGCGAGCTCAGAAACCCAGCCCAGAAGGAGCAGCATCAAGAATCCACCCTTCTGCACAACTCACTCCCCACCCAACACACAGAGAATACCGATTTCCTGAGATAAGATCTTACCCCTTTAAACAACCACACACGCACACACACACGGTGTATATTATTGCTAAATAGAATAGGTTAAACCCAGCAGCACGGGATAAAGCCTCTTCTGCAACTCACTCCCCCATTTCACCCTTCTGAATGCTGAGATCCTGAGGTAAATTTTTCCCTTGTCCACAGCAAAGACTCTTTTTGAACAGGACACAAATATATATTAGATTATAGAGATGTATTAAATTATTCCAGATTTAAATCTATTTTTTGCTGCCAAGGGGTTGAGGGACCAGACGTCATTGTATTTTTTTTTCTTCCCTCTTAACTCATTTATGGGCGAGTCAAGGCTGCTGAGGAGGAAAAAAACAGGATAGTTAGAATCTCTTTATCCTTATTTCCCAGAAGCTTATTCTGTCATTGCTGTGTATTTCCTTTAAAAAAAGGAAACCTCTTATTTTGTGAACCAAAGATTTATTTTTCCCTTCCTCCTGGCCAAAGGAAGGAAACGGACACAAATTGACACATTGAAATAGTTGAAGAGATCTATCTTTTGCAAAAAAAAAAAAAAGCAAACATCTTTATCCAAATCTGAAATAAATAGCGTGGAGGGAGAAACTGGAATATCTAGCGAAAAACAGGATACTTGCTAATCTTGCCTCACCAGAGGACAAGCTAAACACTAAACATCAACTTGTTCTTACAGGGAGGATTCAAACCCTAAATATAATAAATGGGGGATTACGGGTTTGGAGTGTTAGTGCAAAACAACACTGGAAATAAGTCAGCTTTTCCAGTCAGATTTCATCCACATCTGCAGCCTCCACACCATCATCAAAATGCAACCCCCAGCCCTGCTGCTTTTATAAATAATAACACAGCTGCCAATGGCAGTAGTGCTGGGTCAGCTTGGCTCTTTCCTGCTCCAGCTGCCCATAATATTCAGGATGAGATTCTGGGGTCAGAAAAATCTAAAACTCAGCAACAGGAAAAGCAAGAGTCCCTAGAAAAACAGCAGCTTTCCCCTGGTCAAAGTCAGGAAGCAGGCATGCTCTCTGAACCCGAGAAAGCTAAAACTGAAGAAAACCAGGGCGATAATTCTTCAGAGAACGGCAATGGAAAGGAGAAAATAAGAATAGAATCGCCGGTTTTAACAGGATTTGATTACCAAGAGGCTTCGGGGCTCGGTACTTCGACACAGCCCTTGACATCCACGGCATCTTCTCTGACTGGTTTTAGTAACTGGTCTGCAGCTATCGCTCCTTCTTCTTCTACAATAATCAATGAAGATGCAAGTTTTTTCCACCAGGGAGGGGTCCCTACTGCCTCAGCTAATAATGGTGCTCTGCTGTTTCAGAATTTTCCACACCACGTCAGCCCTGGCTTTGGTGGTAGCTTTTCCCCCCAGATCGGACCCCTCTCTCAGCACCACCCTCATCACCCCCATTTCCAGCATCACCACAATCAGCATCAGCAACAGAGGAGGTCTCCTGCAAGTCCTCACCCACCTCCATTCACACATAGAAATGCTGCTTTTAATCAGTTGCCTCATCTGGCCAATAATCTGAACAAGCCACCTTCTCCGTGGAGCAGCTACCAAAGCCCCTCGCCCACCCCGTCCTCCTGGAGCCCCGGCGGCGGCGGGTACGGCGGCTGGGGAGGGTCCCAGGGCCGCGACCACCGCCGGGGACTGAACGGGGGCATAACCCCCTTGAACTCCATCTCGCCCTTAAAGAAGAATTTTGCAAGTAATCATATCCAGCTGCAGAAGTATGCACGACCCAGCTCGGCCTTCGCTCCCAAATCCTGGATGGACGACAGCTTGAACAGAGCTGACAACATTTTTCCTTTCCAGGTGAGCGCACTCTTGCGTATCCATAAGAAAAAAAACAAAAAAAACCACCTCCCCAAAGAGTATTAAAATGCCCTGGTTGTGGGATTTCTGTGCTTGCAACTGAAAAAAAAACATATGGCTAACTTGAAATGTCGTAGTGGGAATGATCCTCCAAGCTGTGATTCACGGGGGTTTTTTTAACAGTGATGGTCATAAATATCTATTGCCCACCAGCCATCTGTATTGGCCACTTTGCTTCAGCTTAATACTGACACACAGACAGAAATAGCCAATGAAGAAATTCACTTACAAGTATTTCTACAAAGAGGAAAAAGGAAAAAAAAGTGCCTGGTGGAGTATGAAAGATCTGAGGCCTTTTAAAGTATTCAGCATTGTACCACATCTGAGAAAAAGTATGGAGTGATTGTATTTGGTTTTACAGTATCACATGGGCTTGCAGTGCAACATAATTTTTGTACCATTTTTGGGGGAACTTTGCTCTGTTCAAATAATGGTAATCAGTGCAGTTTGCTCTCCTCAGGAATGGCAGCAAATTTTGGTTACAGGCCATTAAATCAGCACTAAAAATAGATGTGGATGAGATCAGTTGGTGGTCTCCTATATTTTGCTGTGGCCTTCTCCTGGCAGGAGGCAGGTTGTCTGGCAGCTCAGCCTCTCCTTCTGGGCTGACTTGTTATGAATTTGAAAAGAACTGTATAATGTTGAACCTAATTTGCAGTAGAAATTAAACCAGAGGTCCCCTTCTTTTCATCTGACCACCAGTTAAACCCAGCTTTTATGTGTGTGTGCGCCTTTTGTAAACTCCTTTAGGGTGAATTAAAAGACCCAAGAGTTCTTTTACATTTCCAGGGTTGTTTTTCAAGCTCTTCAAATGAGGGCAAAAGTAAAATTCTCAACGTGATTGCAGTATTTCTTGCCATGCTGCAAGAACCGGGGTGACCTACTTTAATACAGTTTCAAAGATACAAACTGTGCAATGTGTCTCATGATGTAAAGAAACAGAAATACATTCAACAGCGACTTTGTGGATTTGTGGCTAGTTGGGTTCTTTGCAAACTGCAGGTTTTTGGTGGTGTGCAGGCCCTGCTGACAGCACAGCAGCTGCTGGCAATAACTTTCCTTCAGAGCCCTTTTTTTCTACTGCAGTGCTACTGACTGGTTCACAATCAGGTAGAGCCCTTCTAAATTTAGAATGCAGAGCAATAATTGATTTTAATGTCAGGATTTGTAATGAATATAATGAAGCCGTGTCCAGCATACCCAATTTATCCCGTGAAACCATTAGGAAAAGGGACCCAGCTGGAGCTGGTCTTTTTTCAGCCTCGCTGCAGCGAGCCTTGGCTCACGGGTTGATTCACTCTGTACCCTGACACGTAGCTGATGTTGAGAGTGACAGAATGAGATCAAGTGTGTCCTTGCTGCTGTGTGTAAGCCCCAAATACACACACAGGCATAGCAATGCTCTTGGACTGGCATCAAGGAAATTTCAGGAAACTGGCAAAGTCAACCTTGACTTCTGGATGGTGTTCCAGCCACAGAATAGCAGACACACGTAGTTTGATCATGGTAAAGAAATCATTTTGGTGTAGCATGTTGGTGTCTGTTTACATAAACACTCTGATGAAGCTGTACATGTCAAGACCAAGTCTGACACTCCTTCATGCCAAGAAAAGGAAAGTGTGGAGTGAAGTGCTTTCCAGTCTGTTACTATCACTTCTGTGAGGAAAAGGGCAGGGCAGCAGAACAGGACTTCAACACTGCAGCCCTAGAAAGATGCTGATTAATTTTGAAGCCATCTTGGAGAACTGCTTATTACAACTTTTTTTTCTTTTGTATAAAATCTTCAGCTCCTTCGGTCACTTCAGCTGAGTGTTGAAAGCACAGTGAATTTTTGCATCACTGGAAACAAATGATTTAAATTCTGACCTTTGATGTCTTTTTATTTTTTTCTTGACTCTGCTGATTCTATGCCTGACTCAAAGCAGAATTTTGCTTATTAAATATTTGTGTTCATACATCTCTCTCTCCTCTCTGCCCCTAAAGTATCCTTGCTGATGCAATCATGTGCTGGACAAGGCTATTTTGTTACTGGAATCTTCTTAGATTCCTGTTTAGGAAATAATTGAAAGCTGTCTTTGCTGCAGCAACATAATGGAGTAACTTGATACAACAATCCCTTTCATTTAATATTTATGTTTTGCTGCTTAAATCATTAACAAGTGGTGCTGCAATCTAGTGAAAATGAGTTTCTTTAGAAGGCAAAATGTAAACCAGCAATCACAAATATTTGGAGATCACTTTCTTTTTTTTTTCTTTTTCTCAAAGGTTGTCTCTATTGCAGAGCTTGGTGACACACAGAATTCTGTCTGTGTTTTGGTGGAAATCTTAGGATAACCAGGAGTAAGAGCTCTTTTCCTCTTTGGAGAGGATGGTGTTGCATAATTTCCCTGTAAGCCACAGACGTGGACTCCTGCTCCCTTCAAACATCCCTGCCCATGGGATGAAATGGGTGCTCCAAGTGGTGCAGATGAAAGGAAAATACTGTGGTGATCAGTTTGATAACCTTGCAATTCGATGATGCCTTGCCTTGGCACTGAGAGCTGCGTGCAAACCCTGTGCTCTCTGCTCTGAGTGTTTTCCATTTGGAATCCTGTCTCCTACAATTCCCAAACGAGAATGTCTGTAGGAACCTCTTGCAGGGATGGAACTGGCAGCAAGGTCAGAGAAGACTTAACCAGATCTGTTAATGAAATTAAGTTTTGATGTTGTGCTTTAGCCACTGGGCAGGCTCCCCCCTTCAAAGATCTTTTGAAAAGAGAAAAGCCATTGTTCTTTGTGTGTTCGTTTGAAAAGGAAATGGTCTCCAAATGAAAAAATGGTTCCTGAATTAAAATTAAAAAGCAAAAAACGGAGTCTTTTGGCTCTCACAGCCTTCCCTGAGAATTAATATATGAAAATGCTTTGACTGTGACTGTGGCACCTTACCAAGTTAGCGATTTTTGAGAATAATTCCTTGTGCTTCTCTCCCAGCAGCACTGACAAACTCAGTGCTCAGTAACTGCGTTTCACGGCAGCACTGCCTTCAAGATTGTTTTGGCTTTCCTTTGGCTGTGTACTTGCACTTCCTCATGAGTGGAACATCCTGCCTGTTATGCAATGCATAAATCTTGCTTTGATAGGCATTTCCAGCTTTCCAGATCTCATCTTCAATGCGTGACGATGTTTTTTAAATGGCTCTCTGAAGGCACAAGCAAGTGAAGCAATAGTGCTCAGCTTTCTGTAAAAATGCTTAAAAAGAATTTGTGTTTCTTCCCGGAATCAGGCTCGAAAATAACTGCCCATTTCAAAGAATTTTGTACATGAGAGCAGTTCATTGTATCCACTTGTTCAAAATGTTTTTTCCTTTCTTCCCCAGTGGCTGGTTTCCAGGTATATAACCCCTTCCAAATCCAGCCAGGGCCTGTGCCAGGGAGACTTGCTCTTCCCCCGGGCAGATATGGAATGTTTGAGAAAACACATTCATGATTACAAAACGTGTTTGAATTCCGAGCTCTACGTCAGCATTTGTTTGCCCATAGAAATGGCCTGATTTAATAAGTGCATTAAACAAATTCACAGGGAACTGGAATGAAAAAAAAAAAAAAATAGCCTCTTGAATGCGTTTGCCAAACTTTCCTCTTGAAGGGATCTTGCAAATCAATTTCTTTACCATTCCTCTTTGTTTTAATATTTGGGTTTGAGGAACCTTTTCATAACTCACGATGGCTGGCTGCATAAAAAGAGGTTATTTGTTTTGCAGAATTTAATTTTTATTCTAGCAACAGCAATTATTCCCAGAAATTTTAAGGTATCATTTGAAAACGGAACAAATACTTGGAGTTGGGTTTTCAAACCTGTTCCCCCATTTTTCTCTAACTCCATCAGCTGGGTAGTAATTAGTGTTTTGTGTGCTGTTCCCCACAGCTGCTGATCTGTGGGATTAGCAGCACTCTAATGTGGTATGACATGCACAAGTTAAGTGCTGTGGAAGTTTAACACTGTTCTTGTTTTATAAACTTACTACTGACGTTAATACTTGGGCTTTGGCCCTCCTGTGTGTTTTTGACCTCGGGGTTTCTGTTTAAAGAGAGCTTTTGTTAGAAGCTATTTGAATTATGTTTGTCTTCTTCCTAAGATTAAAAGGAGTACTCTTATTAAGCATTTTGCTTTGAAAGTTGCATATGTAGCAGCCCAGTAGAGAGTGAGAACACAAGATATTGTGGAAAATAATTTCTGGAAGATACATAATAAACTTGATATGCAGCTAAAATAGAATCACACGTGTTATAAACATTTCCAGTAAAGGTTTGTCATTTCTAACACTTAAAAAAGTTCAAGCTGGACTAGACTTTGTGTTTTGTGCCACTTAACTTTTCCAGCTCTTTCTTATTGTTCCCTGGTGAAGCTATAAAAGATGATCCAGGCAGAATACTGCAACATCCTTTCAGGAAAAACCTGTTTATTCAAAGCCTTTAATTCACTGGATGCTGGACTGGGAGCTGGAATACAGCACTTGCAGGGTGCTGGGAAGGAGGAGAAGCTTACCCAGCAGCATAATCCAGTCCAAATTTGTGTTGCAATTAAAAGAGAAATGTGGAACTTGTATTTATGTTGATAAATATGGTGATCTTGCCTCTCCTGTGCCTGAGACACACGGCTTTGAATTGTGGGAAATGGGAACAAGGTTTCAGAACGTTTCAGGCTTCTCATGCTATAATTAAGGTACAAATGTAGCTGTAGGTTTTTTATTTGCACAGATATTCTGGTTTGACAAAGATTTAAATGGATAAAATAAGCCCCACTTTTACAACTACACCTGCTCCATAAATGCTGATCAATAAATTGCTTAATGCAATGGCATCTTTTGCATTATTATTGAAGCCTTGGTCTTCAGATCAATCTTCTTTTAAGAGATTAGGCCCAGTCTTGGTTACCAGCAAGTGTCCATCCCTTGATTTTTTGTACAGTTTGGGATTTAACACTGGAAGGCCCATCCTGGGAAGTGCTCTCAGGTTCTGGCATCTTAATTATTCATGTGCTGGTAATGCTGTGGGTGCAGATTAAATATAATGAATTTGCACATTAATAGTTAAATGCACATTTTTCTGATGTGCAGGAAAATTAAGGTATGGGGTTTTTAAATTCAAAGTATGATCTTTCTATACAGGAAAAATTTGTGTGGAATTTCTTTTGCATGGGAGGATGGCCCAGTGTATATCATATATGTTATGCACCAAGTGACTTTCTCTTTGGGATGAAATGTCTTTGGAGTTTGAAGATTAAAGTTGGAATAGGGATTTTATTTTTCTGTAGACAGAGGTGGCCAGTGCAGAGTCCAGAACTGGTTTGTTGGATATTGTAGGACCTTTACAGGCTCAATAATTAATTCTTCACCAGATCTGCAGGCTGTCACCTCTTGGGCATTGTGCAAACAGCACTGCTTATTCCAAATGATGTTTAAGGAATGTCTTTTGAAATGTTGGCTGAAATTTTAAACATAGTCATGTGTAAAGAGTGCGGGTTGATTTCTTTCTTTTTGGTTGTTTTGTGGCTTTTGTTTGTTTAATTTGGTTTGTGTTTTGTTTGTTTGGGCTTTCTTTTTTTAATTTTTTATTGTGGCCTTGTGTTTACCTGATGTCTTTCTGCTTCAGTTCTGTTTCCCAAGGATAAAAGTGTGTAGCCTTTGAGCCCTCTGATAAAGCAACATTTTAGATACACTAAACAAACTTGTGTAAAGTCGAGTTCTTTTGGAACTCAGGTAAATAATATCAGGCTATGATTGCTACATTTTGTTACTTAATTGTACATACTCTGCTTTAGTCTAGGGCAGTCATTATCCCAATATGTTTTCTTTATAAATAAATAAGTGTACAGTAGCAATCCAGCTCCAAAGCACTGCAACTTTGTGAATTGATTCATTAAAACTATCACCATATTGTTATTAATTCTCTCTACATGAAATCTTTTAAAGAAAACATGTTTTTCCTATGTTCAGTGTGGCTTTATGTGCTTTATAATTCATGAGTAACATGTATCTGAGAAAAGCTCAAATTTAGTTACCAGTTCATGATCAATATCTTCATTATTTGAGCTATTTTTGATGTTATGGAATGAAATGCAAAGTTATGCATTTCATCAGGGATTTGGCCACTCCCACTAACCTTTACCAGCCTTTATTTCTTCTTTAGGTGTATAATAAATGGATCTATTTCAGATGTGTTTCTGCTAAAATGTCTTGCAAGATAAGACTGATGAAATCTGTGCTACAGCTTTCAAAGCAGTTTCACTATAAAAAGAACTTTAATTTGTATAAAAATTCTCAAAGCTACCAATGGTGGCTTTCTCTGGTAGTGTGCAACCTTTCAGTATCAGGGCAGATAATCAACTAAACAAATGGAATTATTTTTAATAATAAGCACTGTGCAAACCTGTGACCCAGCTGAGCTTGGCATCTTGGCTGGTCTTTATTTAGGACTGACATTTTTTCACTGGGTGATGTACACAGCCTTCCTTACCTACCGAGTTTTAGCCACTCCTCCATTTTCTGGGATTGCTGAGAGCTGCAGGTGGGATTATGACCAGTTAATCCTTTGTACCAGTCTGCAGGGTCGTGTTTTAAAGTGTTTGCAGTGTGATTTGCAGCTTATGGACCTCACCCTAAAAAAGGGACAGCTTGTGGTTCACTTGAAAAGGAAAATAAATTCCTCAGCACCAAAAGCTTCCATTGGAGAATGTGCTTCCCCGTGAGCCAACCAGTTCAATTCCATTTTTTCCCTTCAAATGTTTAAATTCTCTCAATAATAAAAACTTAGCATTGCAGCAAACCCTTTGTTACTACAGCTCAAGCCAACATAACACAGATATTTTAGAGAGAAGAGAGTTGCTTCAGGCTCAGGTGCTCAGCACAATAAACTGGGAATTACTTGGCCTGGGTCACTTCCTTTGTGTCTCTCAGGCAACTGAAATGTGAAGTGTCACAATTCCACCAAGATTTGGAATTTCCCAGGACCTGCACTTTGTGAAATTAGAGTTTTGTAGCTGTTCACAGGGTGGGCTTGAGGTTAACACAAGAATTCAGGAAGGAGAAGCTGCTGAGGGACGTCAGGTTTTCAGAAAATGCTCCCACCTGTGTTTTAGGCTATTTTTGTCATTTTGGGAGGACTGCTGGAAATGCAGAGATTGCCTTTTAATATCCATTCCTGAGTTACTCAACTGTTGGATCCTAATGGATCCAAAACCTGAGGGCTTGTACTCACTCCTGCTAAGGGATTCTAATGTAACTGGAGTTTGAAATAGGTAAGAACTAGCAATGCATAAACCAAACCAAGAAATTAATTCTGCGAGGAAAAGCAGAAAACTGTAGGAAATATGTGAGAGAAAAGCACAGAATTTTAGGGTTTAAATGCTCCTGATAGTTTCTCTAAGGTGCCTCAATTATCTTGTAATAGAAATGACCACGGAAAGAAATCCTGTGGGGAGATAGGGCAATGCTGTGCTTTTTATAGCAAATTTGATATTTGCTAGACTTAATAAAGGAGCTGGTTCCAAACTCTGGCCTTTCTAATGCTATTTGAGACACAGCACATCCGGGTTGGAATACGTGGCCTGTTCTGTCTCAGTAATAAACTGTTCTGAAGAGAGGAAAAATACCAGGAAATTTGATTGAAAAATGGTATTTTTTAGTGATCAGAATGTAATTTACAACTTGGAAATGGATCAGGAGCTGGTGAGTTCCTGCTCTTGGAATAGTCTGATGTATTTAAAGTCCAGAATGAGGGCTCAGTGAAATCAGGAATGGCCCTTGCAACGCACAATCATTGCTGCACTTGAAATAAAGCACTTTATAACTCACCAGTGCCTTTAAAAATATTCCAAGCTGGATCTGTGTGCTTTGGAGAAATTTCAGCTTCACAGCCAGTGTTAGGGACAAAAAAACATACTCAGTGCTGGAATAACAAGAGTTGTGGAGAAGGAGTTGAGAGCAAAAATGTCCTGAATTGCTCACGTTTCTCTTTCTTGTTTGAACAGAGAGTTCCCAGTGCTTGGGCTCGGTTCAGAGGGGATTCCGTAGAACAGGAATTAAATAAAACCTTTAGAGCCAATGTTAGAGAGCTTCTTGGACAGCAAAAAATTAAAATCAGGGTGGATTAATGTAATTGTATAAAATTCTATTCAAGTCCAAATGTATAAATGCACAGAAAACATGGATATGTAAATAATAATGGGAATTAGAGTGATTTTTGCCTCCCTTTGGGACCTTTTATGATACCTTTTATGACCTTTTATGATACTGTAAAGATTTCAGAGATTACAAGAAATTTCAGTTATTCTGAATTTGCCAATTAAAATAAAGCAGTGCCAGGGTATTTTATGTTGTCCTTTGCTTCTAGAACATCAGATTTGTATGATGTGGGATTTATTGTTTGGTTGACAAAGCCTGGCCTGTGCATGTCAGACTTGATGGCTCTGGTTAGTAGGAAGGAGAAATACTTGGTATTAGACTTCATTGGTTATGATGAGATTATTATAGATCAGATTCATATTTAAGAATAGGAATATTCTGATATAAATTATAAATTTATAATATCAATATAATTTATATATCTATTTATAAATTTATAATAGAAATCATGTTATAAATTTTAATGTTCCTCTATCAGACTCTCTTTGCTATATGGTTTTTGCTTAATTCTGCTGTGGTTATGTAGAAGAAAACTGAAGTTTTTGTGTTTCAGGTGCTCTTGTTTAACACTGGCTCTGTTTGTGTTTGCTTGCAGGATCGCACGAGGACTTTTGACATGCACTCACTGGAGAACTCCCTAATTGACATAATGAGGGCTGAAAATGATTCACTGAAAGGTAAATTTAGACAGAGACTATTTCCTGCAGTAAATAACTGGGGAGAGGGGCTTACTGAGAGTAAGAGACTTCAGTTTTGGTTAGGAAAAGCGAATTCACCTCGTGCACCTGATGCCTTTTTTCAGTTGCCTGAATGAAGCTGTCCCAGCACAGGAGCACCTGAGGGTGTCTGTCCCTGTCCAGAGCAGTGCAGAACAAACACAGCCTGACCTCTTGTGTTATTTGCCAGGGGTTTTGATCGACTGCAGGAATCTTGTGCAGCTCAGCAAGAAGTAACTTTTTGCTTAATAGGGTTTTCTTGATGAAGTCATCGTTTTTTCTTGGGAAAGAATAAGGTTTATCCATGTCCTTTTGAGAAAAACACTGAGTTTTTAATCTTTTTTTACATTTTTGGAACCATTGGGAAAGGAAAAGAGAGATTGAAGTGACTTGCATTTGGGATTTATCTCTTTTTTCTTTTTTCTTTTGTTTTTTTGGCAAAGGTAATCTTGCTTTGGAAATACCTCAGCTTGCAAAGTATTCAAAGTATTGTCTGCACATAATTTTGTCTGAATAGAAACTGCTTATGGTCTACAATTCAGAGCTGTAGTTTCGTGTCCTGTAGGATGAGTAATCCATTTCAGTTCAGTGGTTACTTGTACGAGTGGAGTAGCCAAATTCTCACACACACTTCTTATCTAACCACTCACTTTTGTTACCAGTCATGAGACCACTGAAAAAAAACAAACCTGCACTTGTGGTTTCTGCAAGTAAACTCCTTTTGATATCAAGGCTTGTGGTGGTAATGAAATCTGACTTGTTTTAATAGTGATTCTTGCTCAGAAGACCAACCTTTGATAAACTGGCAAGAACTTGTGTTTGTTGCCTTCTCTGTGGTCTGGAAATGCAGCTTGAGTTTCCCATCCCCAGTGCAGTGCAGGAATTCAGTGTGATGAGAAACACCATGAAAATACTTCCCTATTGAAATGACAGGGAGGGCCTGATGTGGATTAAAGTGATGCCAAATGAATTAAAACCCCAAAATACCTTGCCTCCTTAGGCAGTGGGGACCAGGCTTTTATTAATGACAAGTATTAACGGATTTTATTTGGTTTATGTTCTGTCTGGCAACATCCTATGCCCCCAGCATTGTATACAGAACCAAGAACGAGGTGCCCTTCCTTGACTGAGCACCTGGGATTTGCCCCAAAACTTTCTATCCAACTGCCAGGCAGTCCCAAAGCATCCCACAGCTCTGAAATCTGGCCCAGGGTGACATGGCCACAGAACAAATAAAATCTCCCTTTAAATCTGAATTTAACAGAGGCTGCTTCATATGTATTTATAGTCAGCTGCTAAGCAAGGGTACTTCTGAAAGTAGCTTGATGTTTAGTTTAAATGCTTTGAAAAGGCTCTTTGCAGTTGAACTATTTCTTTTTGAGTGCTTAGCATGTTTCAAGAGTGATGGAATAAGTATGTCAGCAAAGAATACAAATAGTTCTGACACGCATTAATTCCTGCTTTAGCCTGAATGTTAATCCCCTCTGCAGAGTCATCTGTGGCTTCTCTACAGTTCTGTGTGCTTTGTCTCACACTGACTGAAACCCAGGGATATCAGTCAGGTCCTGGTCTGGGAATTATTGCTTAGATTCCTTGTGAATTATTCTGTTTCACAGTTAACAGTTATATAACTGTACAGAAAAAAGCCTCAAAGCCAAGATGAGACATTTAAGTGGCTCTACGTGAACTACTTTGTCGAGAAGCCTCATTTTTCTAGGATCTCCTCGGCAGGAACGTGAACTTTGTTTCCAGTGAAGTGAGCAGAGCCTGAATGTGGCCGTGCTGCTCTGGCACAGCTCTCGGTGACTGAGTTCCTGTCGTGTATTTAAGGAATGGATCTTTATTCAGCCCAGCATCCGCCGTGCCGTGCTAACGCTGCAGAGATCATCCCTGAGCAGGGTGGGGTCTGGAGGGAGAGGAAATACCTTTAGTTAAACCAACTGATACAGCTGGAAAAAAACTGTAAACTGCTGGGACAAAACATTCCACACCAGGCCTGGAGTGGGGCTCGTGATCACAGGCCCTTTGTGTTTGTTTTCCATCTGCTGTATCATTATGTCTTAGCACAGATCCTGCCTCGTGTTTTCTCTTTTCTTTGCCCCATCTTTATTTAAACCTCGGATATAGAAATCTTTAAATAGGACAAATTATGGCTGTCAGCTCAAATCTTGTTTGCTGTTTCAAACACCTGCGTTTAAATCAGCAGATCCATAAGAAGTTTTTCGGTTTGCATTTTAAATGGGTTAATCAGTGCACGCAGTGCTTTGAACTAAAGTTGGATACTCTCAGAAAGGAAAAGCTTCTGGGTTTGAGGCTTTAAAAATAGCCTGGGCAAGACAGTAATAAAACATACTGTGGAGAGCAAGCTCAGAATGGCATGGAAATAATTCAGATGATCTAATAGGTCTCACTGCTATCTTGTGAGAGGTTTAATCCTGCCTCAGCGTGAGTTTAGTGTGTAACACTAACAGCACCCCCTTCATATCATCATGGACTGCCAGAGAAAGAGGTACTATGTAAAATAGCCCTTCAAAGCAACTTAGAGTATGGGCATGATAATAGACATCAGTCACAGTTTGGAACCTGCTGTCTCTGGGAAATCATTTCCATCTTTAAATGATATGTTCAGAGCAGCAGGCTGGGAATTCTCAAATAAAATCATAAGTAGGAATTCCTCCAAATGTAAAAAAATCCATTCACAGTGTGTTCTTTGTGTCTGAGGTGATTAAGCTGTGCGAGGCTTGGATTTGTTTAGGTCAGTAATAATTACGTTCTTAGGCTGTCTTGCTATATGAAATAAATAATATTTTCTGCACAAGGTTAAAAGGTGAATCTTACGGTGATTCAGTACAGTCAGTATTACCTTTTAATGCTTTGAGTAGGCATTTTACCATTTTCTCCCCTTCTTTTAAGGTATATTTTTATCCCTGCTCAAATCCTCTCCGTTTGCTGAGCAGCTGCCATTTCAATATGTTATTTTTATCCAGCCCAGTGAGTGTGCTGCGTGCTGCACAGCCAATGTCAGCCTGCAGAAGCCTTTCCCTGGAGACTTAATTGCATCTTCTTTTCAATGTACTCGGCCTCCCTGAGCTGAGCCTGGGATCCAGAGCCTGATTTTTGAATCTGGGTCTTCCAGATGGCAATTTGAGCATTACTGTAATAGTAGTAGATTGACTAAATATTTCCTTGTTAAGTGACACTGAAATGTCTTTAAATGCTTTATGACTGGTTTGCTACTGAAATATCCAGCATTTCAGTTCAGAAGATCGGGTTATTGCCTGGAAATGATGCAAGGTGGGATGGACAAAAGCAGCAGGCCAGGACATCTGCTTCCAGCTCTGCAAAGCACTCCCCTAAAATCTGGGTGTGAGCAGCTCAGTGTCTGCAGGAATCCTGTGACTGTGACACAGTCTGAAAAACTAAACACACTCCTGCACAAAAAAAGGGTTTGGGAGTAGAGTAAGGTCAGACACTGGGAGGGTTGAACAGCAGCTCTGAATTTTAGTGGTGAAGAGCCAGAATGCTGAGAAGTTGCACCATTCAGGATTTCTCTGAGCAAGCAGAGAGACTGAGCTGTATTTTTAAAGCAATCACCAATCCCTTAATACTGACCTGAAAAACCATGGCAAAATTGAAGAAAATATGTAAACCTTATAAAATATTCTTTGATGAAAAGGATCCAAATAATTTTGAGAGCTTTTTTTGGATATTGGATAAGAATCTGAACTGGTTGTTTTTTTCCGAGCCGTATGGATTATGCTGCATGCTCATATTAATGGAGTAGAATGGGACATTTGGGTTTCTCTGTGATCCAGAAGATTAATGAGAATCTGCTGAGAATCAGTCCCAATTCCCTTTAGGGAAGTTTAGGGTCCTTTTATGCACAGGACAAAATCTGACCCCCTTTAAAATGTAAAATAATAGATTTTGAGGTTTTTCACAGCTGTTTTGGTGGTTGTACCTCAGACTTCTGGGACTGATCTCCTTGGCCAGAACCTAAGGGTTACTCATTTGCAACTTTTTAATGTATCCAGCTTCAAATAAAATGAACAAACCTTTCCTTTCAGGCTGCAGACAGTTCAGGTTTGCCTTCATTTTCTTTGGAAACTGTTGATGAGTTACCGTGTGAATGTTTCATCCTCAGGATCTTCCTGAATTTTACCTCCTGTGCCAGGAAAGGGTAATGGGATTTGCAGACCTGAGTGCATATTAATTAAGAGGAAAACCAATTGTTTTACTACATCAAAATATTGCAGAACTGGGTCTAATAGCACCGAACTGCAGCCCATGCTGAGGGAGCTGGGATGGGGGAAATTCTGTGGGAATTGTATTTGAAATCAGCAGTTCCCATTCCTGTTGCCATCTGCTGTTTTCAGGTGGGTTAAAGTAGAAGTATTGCAACTTTTACTATTCTATATTCTAAAATATTAACAAGCGAGGCCACACTTTCTTTCCAAATCCAGCTAATATTCAAAATTTGGGGCAATATTCCATAGTTTAATTTTTTAGTTGAAATGTTTGTCAAGTTATCCCTGCCTTTCCAATATTTGGGATTTATCACAGCTTTTATTTAGAAACAGCCAACAATCCTGTAAGACAGTGAAATCACCTGGGCAACAGAAAGGGACTAAAATCTTCTATTAATAAACACTGAGATCAGATTCACAGATTGGATTCTAACCTGCCACAGAAGTAATGGATACAAACCATAAATAATGTATGATTTTACACTCATTAGCTGTTACCTCATAAACTTCCAGTCATTTAAATGGACATTTGGGTTTGTGGCTTCAACAAAATTGTTTGGAAGAGATGCTGGATTTGGTGAGGATTAGAAAGGCAAAACTGGACTGGGAAGGAAAAAATCATGTTTAAAACTTGCAAAAAAAAAGTTTAAAAAAAAGGAAAAAGGGGGAATTTGCCTTAGGTAATACCCAGGGAGGAAAGATCTCCAGTGAGGAAAGATTCCAGGGGCTGGGCCTGGTCAGTCTGAAGAAGGGAAGACTGAGGGGGGAATCCCATCAATCCATTTAAGTATCTCCAGGGGGTGTCAGAGGATGAGGCCAGACAAGAATTACTGAGCAGTTTAAACTTTCTGATAATACCTGTCTGTTATAGAAATGCTGGTCTTGATAAGGCACATATCAAATAATAATCAAACAGCTCTGGTTTTACTTCACCACTGCAGGGTTTTGGGGTGGGGAACCTTGATTTGTGCTCTGTCCAAAACGGAGCCGTTTAGCACTGAACCAGAGGGTGCTGATGTATCCACGCTTTGAGAGCAGGAAATTCCTTCCCCTGCCACCTCAGAGCAGTACAAAAATCCCAGGGTTTGCTGAACTTAATCCAATTTGGGACTCAGCATCAGGATCCTGTGAAATTCACTGGAGCAGACCTGGTTTTTTGTCCAGTCATCTCTGCCAGGCCTCTTGCCACGCTGTCCCATCTCCAGAGCCTGCGTGGAAAATTAAATGCCTCTCATACTTCTCAGACAAGATATTTCCTAGGAATGTACGTGCTGTAAATGATGTGGCAGTTAGAGCTCTTTAAAACACAGCAAAACATGGAAGCACTGCTGAACATTTTCGTGTCTAACTGGGTGATTTGATCTTCAGAAGTGGTACAGCCAACAAAATCGTTCTGAATGCCGTGACAGCAGCCTTGCTAATCTGATTAAAGCCTTTCTAAGGTTTTCTTGCTTTCTTTTTTATATTTGTGGCTTCGTGAAATTAATTCCATCCCTTTTTTTTTTTTT
>VZRO01005358.1:684604-714679 GCA_013397915.1 Daphoenositta chrysoptera | reverse complement strand
TGTTTTAATTTACCTGCCCCCCAATTGGGTTTTTTTTTTTTTGTTTTTTTTTTTTTTTTTCTGAATTCTTGCTTTGATAATCTCTGACCATTCTGGATCATCTTCAAAGCAGCCTTTAATTTGGAGCTGTATTTCATGAGTGGGGTCTGTTCCTTGTTTTAGAAGACACTGAACTCTCCTACTTCCCTTCCCAAACTGCTCAAAGTACCTGTCTTTTCGCTTTTTGCTCACTTTGTTCACTTTTTGCCTTGATGTTGAATCGTTGGAGTCTTTTGTTAGCCACGTTTTGCATGATCTCTGCCGTCGTGTTTGTGAGCCTTGAAATGGCATGAAAGAAGCAGAAAGAAAAGCCTGAAGTGCTTTTCTTAAAACTGGAGTTAAAGAAGAAATGGGTGTAAGGAGAAAGGAGATGAGTTTTGAGAAAAAATAAGGAAGTGAATGCTGAGGTGTGAGTGTAAAGGGGACAAATTTGGTCCTAAGAAAATCATAACTTCTTTAGTCGTGGGCAGTCATTGCTTATACCCAAGAGTGACTAAAATCTGAATTTTGCATCAATTATTTAAGCTATTTCAAGACAGAATCACGATGGTTATAGAATTTGTGTATTGAGCACCCACTTATTTTAATCCAGCATTGGGTAGAACGATAAGAACTCTTGCTGAGGCGAGTTTGAAAATACACTTTAGTGTAGATTTATCCATCCTTGGCTGAATGCTTTGTTGGTTGGAATGCAGACTGGTCAGCTGTGAGGGCAGGTTTTTTCCACTGCAGGGTTGATGGCTGGGCTGTCAGGTGAGTGGAGCAGTGACGTGCTGCCTCCAGAGAGGCACGTGTCGAATGAGGTGCAGGTATTTCAGCTTTACTCAGAAATCCCATTAGCAGGAATCCCAGCTCAGCGCTCAGATTGGGTATGAGACAAGGATAAATGTTGTGCGTGGAATGTGGGGATATTTATATAAATATGTACTTATATAAATACTGCTGGTGCCTGGTTCTGTGCAGCACCTTTTGAATCCGGGCAGAGGAAATGGGGATTCTCTTAAAGCAGTGTTTTCATTTTCTCTTCCCGTTTGGAGGGGGTGTGGGGAAGTGTGTAGTGCAGTTTTACCACGTTACTGGGAAAATGAGTGTCCTACCTGTGCTCTTTACTGGAAACATGAAAAATGGGGAAATGCCACAGTGCAGAGACTCGAGTGTGCTCCATCATAGGACCATGGAGTGGGTTGAGTTGGAAGGGACCTCAAAGCCCATCCAGTGCCACCCCTGCCATGGCAGGGACACCTCCCACTGTCCCAGGCTGCTCCAAGCCCTGTCCAACCTGGCCTTGGGCACTGCCAGGGATCCAGGGGCAGCCACAGCTGCTCTGGGCACCCTGTGCCAGGGCCTGCCCACCCTCACAGGGAAGGATTTCTTCCCAATATCCCATCTAAACCCACTCTCTGTCAGTGTTAAGCCATTCCCCTTGTCCTGGCACTCCATCCCTTGTCAATTGTCCCTCTCCATGTTCCTTGTTGGCTCCTTCAGGCACTGGAAGGCTGCAATTAGGTCACCCCAAATCCTTCTCTTCTCCAGGCTGAACAATCCCAGTTTTCTCAGCCTTTCCTCATGGGTTGCTGTTGACTTCCTTGTGTTCCTGTTCCCTTCTTGTTTGGGAGTGAATTAAGAGGATGGTTAAAAAAAGGAACCAAGGCCTCGTGTTGCATTCCAGGCTGTCTTGTGATCATTCCTTCCACAGACAAAAATAAGTTGCTTTGAACCTATTATTGTACTTAAGGAACTCCAGGTTTAGATCTGCAGTGTAAATCCAGGTCTTTCCAAGTCACGCACAGGTGATCTGGGAAGAAACCTGGACAGAATTCCTGGTGCAGGAATTGGTGATGGGGTGGACAGCAAGCAGAGCTCTTGGGGTGAAACGCTGCAAATAAAGAGTCCAGGAACACAAACCTGCTACAAACCATGACAGCAAAGGGGAGATTTGGGAAGGTTTTACACCTTTTCATAAGTTGTTCAGTAAATTCTATACTAGGTTCAATAAATTGTTCTTGTCACTTACAAAATAAATTTTATCTAGCAATTTTTAACGTATGACATCCCATTCCTCCCTTTCCTCCTGTCAGGAAGTCTGTCATTAATGAAGTTGAAAGTCTGTCATTAATGAAGTTACCACGTTTGAAGTAGTTTTGTGGTTGAGAAGCTGATTCCTGTAATGCTTTTCCTTCTCCCAGCTGCAAACTCTGCCTTTCATTTCTTATTTTTCAAGTGAATATAGTAACACTTGAAGTGTTCAAAAGATAAATGCTGCCAATTATTCCATATCCTAAACTGGAAGATGTATTGAGGCGAAAGATTGGATGTTTTTCTAACTCAGTGTCTATTCTCCAGCAGTCATACATGAATTTAAAATAAAGCTCAGTGCCATGAGCAGTAGGGTGCCTTCTTTGCTGAAATACAGTATAATTCCAACTAACATCCAGTCTCCAGCTGAGGGTTGTGCTCCATGATTTGCTCCTCTGCTTTTGGTCTCTTATCTCACACCCTGTGGGGGATCCTGGAGAAGAGTTATGATCAAATACATACAATAGTTAAGGCTCCCACTTAAATTGATTTGCAGTATCCCACTGGAATATAATTGGAATTAGGGAATAAATATTGATCCCTGGTAGACAAAGCTGTTGCCGTGTCTAGGATTTGTTCAGGATTTACAGCAGGTTGGTTTAGGAGAAGATTTCTCTGTGTTCTGCTGTTTGATGGCTAAGAAAACTTCAAAGTTAGCTTTGAAGCTTCTGTATTTTTGAGATGAAGGAGACTGAATTGGGTTTGTCACCTTTCAGGAGTAGTTAACTGGTTGGTGAAATGTAGGAAAATCCTGTCTGGAGGTTCCTTCAGTCCAGAAGACAGAGCAGCAGCAGCACCCTGCTGCTGGGTTTTAAAGGCCTCACACAAACTGAACTCGGGTTTTCAGATCAACCTTTTTCATCCCATTTCCCCTTCAGACTTAGGCTTGAACTGTGGAGTCCCCATCCCTGGAGGTGTCCAGGGAAGGCCTGGATGATGCCCAGTGCTCTGGGCTGGGTGACAAAACCGGGATTGGTCACGAGTTGGACTCAATGACCTTGGAGGGTTTTTCCACCCTCAGTGATTCTGGGATTCAGTAATTTCTGGAAGCATGTCCAGAGCTTTTTGGCTCAGTTGCCCAGTCCAGGAGTTACCTGGAGCTCCTGCCAGAGGTGGATTTGAAGCTGTGCTGGGCTGCAGAGTTGGAAGCAGGATGTTCCCTCCCATCCCCGCCTGCCACTGCAGCCTGGCAATCAGGGAATCCCAGAATATTGGGGTTGGAAGGGACCTCTGGAGATCATCCAGTCCAACCCCACTGCCAAGGCAGGGTCCCCTGGAGCAGGTGAGTTTGGAATTCTCCAGAGAGGGAGAACCCTCAGCCTCCCTGGGCAGCCTGCAGGGAGTGAGAGCCGTCGGTGAGGGGCTTCTTCCCGAGGGCAGGGGATCCTTTCCTGGCTGTTCCTGCCCCAGCTCTTCAGCCTGGCAGCTCTGCTTGAGGCAGATGAAAGCCCTAAAAACTCACAGCTCGTTCCACCAGCCTTGGAAACAGTCTCTTTCCCTTTCAGTGTTCTCAGCCTCTCCTCCAGCCCTGGTTATTTGATGTATAAAGTTGTCAACGCAGTTATTATGCCGAGAATCTGCTTTGTGCCACTCACTCAGGTTCTGCCTTTCTACCATGTGAACCCAATTAATTCAACATAATCACAGGTAAAACAGTGTTACTTACCAAAGGGTTTTGCAGGGAGATTCTCCACAGGGTTTTTGAAGGGAAGAAACCTGTTTGCTTTTTGTCTGTCTGTTGTTTTGTGCTGGTGACCTGGAATTGAAAATTAAAGATTCTAGTCAGACCTGTACTTGAGTGCTGTGGAATAACAGAAACTTCATTTTGTTCCTGTTCTTGACAGAAGGAATGGTAAATACTTGTCTTCAGGCATCTGGCTTTACTTGAAATAAAGCATAATATTTGCATCTACAATAGTACTCCTGTTTTTCAGCATTTGTTTGGACATTTTGGACATAAGGTAGAGCTGTATTTCTTAACAACGTGGTTTTTAAGTCTTTTTTTAAATTGTGTTTCTTTAAAAGTAAATTAGGAGGAAAAATACAAGTTTTGGCAACTCTGCTGCTTAATTTTGCAGAATCAGTAATTCCAAAGGTGGTAATCCTTGGTTTTACTGTGCAGCCAAATTTAGTCTCCTTTGCTGCTTTCACGCTGACTTTGACATTGCTGAAAGTGTGTCAAATATATTCTTCAGATGTATATATAGAACTGCTTAATTTTTGTAAGACTGTGTTAAGATTAATAAAATATTATTGGAATATTTTTTATTCTTTGAAGTTTGGTAGCATTTGAAATCCACAAAAAAGGGGACCTCTCATATTTGCTTTTAATGGCTTGGTTTGGAAAACAATTTTTAGGACAGGGACCTCCTTTGACAGTGTCAGAGGGACTGGGACTGTAAAATGCAGAGTTCTGACATGGAATCCATGCACTGTCAGTGTAGATTTGATAAAACTCTGTTCAGTTTGTCCTGTATGGACAGAATTTCTCCTGGCTCAGGTGTCCTGGGCTGGTGCCCTCTGCCGAGTTTGGGCTGTTGCTCCACAGGCAGCACATCATGTGCTTGGAGAAATGTGCCTGGAATGAGGTTGAGGGCCCGGGCTGGGCAGTGTTTCTGCACACACTCATGGAACTGGGGCCTGATCCTTCTGCATGTTAGAGCTGAAATCAAGGAGTGCATCAAAACCAGCACCTCTTTGCCTGCCTTAGAGCCACAGAATCACAGAATGGTTTGGGTTGGTTGGAAGGGACTTTTAAGATTATTTAGTTTCATCCCCTGCCATGGCAGGGACACCTTCCACTGTCCCAGGCTGCTCCAAGCCCCAATGTCCAGCCTGGCCTTGGGCACTGCCAGGGATCCAGGGGCAGCTCCAGCTGCTCTGGGCACCCTGTGCCAGGGCCTGCCCACCCTCACAGGGAGGAATTTCTTCCCAAAATCTAATCCAAACCTTCTCTCTGTCAGTTTGAAGCCATCCCCCCTTGTCCCATCACTCCCAGTTGAAGACACACACAACTTTTTATGACATTATCTGTTTTCATGCTGAAAATGTGATCTAAGAGTTAAGTTGTAAAACTCTATTAAATAGAAAGAAATACTTTGGTGTATAATACATGTGGGTAGATAAGATTTCTATGTTCTAATTTAACAAAGTATGTATAGCTCTCTGCAAAATCCTTGCTTGGGTGTCTAAATTTAATAGAGATAATTTAACCAAATATGCATTAAATAGAGATGTTCTTTAGAATTTCCACTTTTCTTCCCTTGGTTTGGTTAAGGAGATGTTTGGATTCTTCCCTGGTGAAACAGGGCTTGAGGTGACCTTACAGAACCTCCTGTGAAATGTCCTCTTACCTGTGGCAGAAACATGTGATCCATGCCTGACATGTGAAACGAGTTGTGAAACACAAAGTGATGATAAAATCTCACTCTGGAGTTATAACCTGCCCTGCCTGCCCTCAAGGAGTAGTGGGGGGAGAAGGTAGTAAAATGTTAGAGTTTGTGTTTTTAACGGCCTTGTGCACAGTGTTGTCAATCTTGGTAGAATTGCAAAGTACAGCTGAGTGTAAAAAAATGTAGGAATAAGGCTCTGCTGCTGTAATGGCTAAAGCAGATTGTGCTTCAGTTATTTTTTTATAATTGTAAAGTAAAATTCTGGAAAGTTTAAATGTTTTCTCTGGTAGATTCAAGGATATCCAGCTCACTTTTAGAAACAATCCTGTGGAACTTTGATACTTCTGTTTCTGTACAAGTCAAGTTATAAGTGAAACAAAAGATAGCCCAGCCCCAAATCACCATCCCAGTTTCAGTGAAAGCCTGGAACTCTCTGATGTTGGTCATATTTACTTTCCAACATAAACAACTGGTCACCAATGTTAATAACATAGGTTTCAATATAGAGAAAACCTTATTATACCCCTTTAAAAAAAGGGAAGATCTGGCCTCTGACACAATTCTCTTTTTATGTAATATTTAACAAACAGCTGCTGATGGTGTAGATATAAGATACACCTGGAATCAGCAAGAACCAGGTGCCCAACCTGGGCAGCACAAACCTGGAGCAGGTTTGGGGTTTGAGTGATTTAGGATCCCTGCAGCATTTTTTCAGGGTTTTTCAGCAGAATGTGTTTGTGGGGTTATGCCCAAGATGCTGACAGGATTTGTGGTGCTTCCTCTAGAGGGAAGAGAGCTCAGCACGTTTAATTGGAGGTATTGACACAAAATATGTGAATTTTGAAATAGAAAGGAGAAAGGGAAGGGGCTGGGAGCCCATTAAGTGTCTCAAATGAGAAGACACACAAATATGAGTGGGTTGCTTCTTCCTGATGTTCCTTAAAATGAAAGATAGTAAAAGCAGCAGATTTTTGCAAAAGATCATTGACTTTCTCTATGGCTTTATTTCAGACACAGAAATAAAGGGAGGGCTGAGGGGACAAAATAATTGAAGCAGCTGGTAATAGCATTTTAAATTTCAGGCTGATTTTATTGGAAAAACATCTCTGCATTGGTTATTAATGAGCAGTTGAACCAGTTGCATGAACACTTTGTATTTTTTGGTTTTGTAGCAAAATTCTTGCTCAGATACCTCATGAGATAAATAAATCTTAGGCCCTTTATGCAATTATCTGAACTACTGAAGGAATGGGAAAGGCAAAAAACAGCTTTGAGGAATCCAAACCAAGGCTGCAGTTGTCTAATTTCTCAGCAAAGGGTGGGCAAATGTTGTGATGTGCAGAATTAAACCTTTTCCTCTGGCTGGTGGCAGTTTAAGGCTTCGTTTGTGCAGCAGCTTAAGCTGGGTACTCCTGTAGCAAAGGCTTCTCTCAATCTGAAATTCTGAAAGCCAAAGGGGGGACTCAGCTGCTTTCCTGGCCTGCCAAGAGAGCATTCCTTGCCTCAATGCTGTTTGTATTTCACAAAGTTTCACATTGTGTGAAATTAATGGCGTGTGATGAACTCTGCATTGAGGGAGCAGAGAAAGTTTGTATCTGTGCTGTGCTGGGGGAGTTTATAAACTGTGGCTCCTGAGAAATGTTTTGAAATGTCAGATGTTGGTATTTTGCGGCTCAGACGCGAAGCAAACGCTGAAAACAAGAGGCAAGTTAAGAAGAGGAAGAGAAAAAAAACATAGTATTTGGTTCTCCAAACCAAGTGTTTGGCACTGGAAATAATTCCTAGCTGGTGGCTGAGCCTTTTTGGGGTGTTTTTTGTCCTGGTAAAGGAGAAAAGGCCTCTTGTCCCGAGTGCCTCAGGTGGAAGCCGTGAGGAGTCCCTGGCCGGAGCTGTGGTCACACACCCACGGAGGAATCGTGTCTGTGTTGTTGCCAGGAGCGAGTGCACAGAGAGCAGGAGGCTGGGTGGTTTTGTCAGTCACTCAGAAACCACAAGCAGGATTTTTATGGCTTTATAGGCAGAGCTGGCTTGGAAAGTGCTTGGTGTGCTCCAAAACGTGCAAAGGCTGCTGGGCTCAGTCAGGGACACAGCAGGACTGCTGATGCTTTGTGATTTCCTTAAATTTCTCCTTTGAGGACTGTATCAGCATCCTGCATTTCTAAATTCAAAATTAACAAGGAAAAACCATACTTGTAAAGGCCCTCAGCCCTTAAGATTATCCTGTAAAACCTTTGCCTCAAAAATATTCTCCAGTCCAAAGACCAGCGCTTTGTTATTTTGTGTTCTTGGTGTTAATTGTGAGTCTCTACCAGAGGAGTGAAATGATCTTATGGATGTTAAATAATCATGAAGTAAATTGGATTGATACAGTTTTTATTTGGAAAGAGGAAATGACTCCTGTATTGTTGTGGTTTACAAATATTTAAATGCTTAAACTAATTGTCGGCCTCAATTTTGAATGGGGAAGCAAAATCAAACACATGATGTGCTCAGAGTTTCTCACAGCACTTGCCAGGAAGAATCCAAGTTTTGAAAACACTTGGCCTGCTTTCAGAAAGAGATTTTAATGAGATTAAAAGAGAAAGAATGTGCAAGTTTTATTAGAAAGTTTGGCCATGCTCTGACAATGGGTTCCTGCAAGCCAGCACAGAAAATGCTGGTTTTTTTAGGGGTAGGATTGATTTGTTCTGAAACATGAAAAGTAGGAACCAGCGGGTAACTTGAATTTTTCCAGCAGCGTCCTGGGTTAGTGTGAGAGAATCCATCCTGCTGGACACACTGCAGGAGTCTGAAAGGCAACTTTAGTGGCCCAGTTTTCCTCCTTGACTTTTCAGTTTTTCAGCTGATTATTTGCCGGTCAGAATTGACCCGAGAGTTTTGTGGGTTGTGCAAAGCAACCTGATTTCAAACCTGTAAGTATCGCCCCAATCTTTCACTTTCCTTGTGTCAGGGCCTCTCCTGCAGCTCGGGTGGAGAGCAGTGCTGGAATATTCTGGAGCTTGGCAAGGCAGAGAGAGCCCGGAGCGTGAGGAGAGATCCACTTGCTTATAGGCACACCCCTAGGAATAGCTCAAATAAATAAATAAATGTGCAAAGTCAGGGCTCAAATTGCTTCCAAAAGTCTCTTTGGTTATCCATATCCCCTCGGTCAGCCTCCTGTCAATGTTTTATCAGTAAGTAACAGAGCTGGGCTGAGGAAGCCTTGGGGGGTGGGGAGGGGCAGCTTGTGAACACTTATTTTAAATGACCTGGATCTGCAAAGGCTTGAGAATCACTGAGTCAGTATAAAGGCAATAAAACGAGGTCTTTTGGTCCTTATAACAATGATTGAAAGGCTGTTTTCTTTCTCATTTAACATGCAGCAAGGACATATGGGAGAAGGCGAGGTAACAATATTCCTCTTTAATTTTCTAATGTTGACGATGTCTCACGGGAGAAATAACATTAAGTTTTTACTGGAGGGCAAAGTCCAAAATTTCAGCTTAGAAGGGAGCAGTTTCGCATACGTTTACATAGTCTGCATGCCATAAATCAGCATTTTCCCTGGGTTAGGGAGTACCTGAGGCTGAAATGATCTCAGTGGACATCACCTGTATGGTTTGTGACCCTGGGGGCTGTGTTGCTGTGTCTGTGTGTGTGTGTTATGGGTGCCAGTGCTGGAGAGGTTTATTTGGGGAATTTTGGGTGCTGGTGGAACATAAATACAGTGAGTGTCTGACCTGCTGGGTTCAGTGTGTGTGTGTGGAGTTCTCCAATAGCAGCTGAGGAGCCTGGAAAAGGGGTTTAAGTTTGGGAATTGCTCCCTCCCAGCAATACTTGCAGGATTGGGGTCTTGAGAGATGAAACAAATCACGTGGGCACCAGTTCCTTAGGGAAAAACAAGGTTTAAGTCAATATTACAGTATTTTTATCATAGTAGGAATGAGGTTTGCCCTGCTACAGAAAGAGGCCTGATTACACTTGACTTTATTTTAATTAAAGGTGTATAAAAGATTCTTGAAATTTCAAATAAAGCAACCTGACCGAGCCTTCCATTTTTTTATTCATATAAATTCGATGGACTGTGGATTTTATTAATTTTTTTTGTTCTTTCAGCTTCTTAGCTGTTTGATTTTTTTTTCACAGAAAATGTCTGTATCTTGGTCAGATTTTCTGGTTTTGAGATGTCTTCTTTTTTAAAAACAATTTCTTTCAAGGGAAGGAAGCAAAAGCAGGATAAATTAACCTCAGCAGTACATTTCTGTGGGAGATTGGGGTGAATCCTGAAAGAGCAGACACAGTGTATCACGTCATAGGAAAAAGGAAATGTATCCTAAAACTTGTAGCACGGCTCATTACTCACTTTCCCTATATACATTTATTCCTAAAATGCTCCTTAGATGAGTAGAAGTCTCAGTTTGTTGTGTAGCTGTTGAATATTGGAACTAAGGAGGGAATTCATGGCTGATAACAGATCCTGTGCTCTATTTATGATATTATACAGTGGCATTTATAATCAAAGAACCTTATTTAAAAGTAATAAATATTATTAAGGATTATCATAGAAGGATGCTGGACTGTGAGGGGAACATTTCTCATTTTACATTTTCTCTTAGAGTGAGGCCATTAACAAAACTCTGCTGTAACACCGAAGCTAAATTGTGGGGGGGACAAAATTTTCAGTCTTTGTAGTAAATGGGTTTTGCTGTTTTCATCAGGTTATTTTTGTTATTTTTGTTATTTACTAGTGGGTGGTTTATGATATGTTTTGATATCAGGTAATTTAAATGTGTAATATATTTAACTGGTAGAATTCTTGTTTTCCCATTTTCACCTTGAAATTGTATCTATTCCCTGTAAGAAACTCTTCACTGCAAAATGGGATATATTCATATTGCGGAAGCCCCAGAAACAAAATTGGCTGTTCCCTTTTTATACTTTTTAAAAGAAATACAACTGGAAATGCAGAATATTATGGACAACAGCCATCTCGAGCACCCGTTAGCAATCCTGGTTGGTTCTGGGGAGGAACCTCTCCTCGGAAATAACGCATTTGAGCTGCTGGATGAAAACTAAAAGGGTGCAATGAAATCGAGACCAGAACCGCTCCTTCCACGGGCAAACCACCGCCGGTTCTGCTGATGCAGCAACTGCTGCGCTTCCCCCAATTACTCCAACAGAGCGTGCTTTGTTCTGTTAGCATGGCTTTTTCCCCCCTGTTTTTCTCTTTCTGCGCCCCCGCTCAGGTCAGTCGTCGCTGTTCCCGATGGAGGACGGCTTCCTGGAGGACGGGCGCGGGGAGCCGAGCCTGCCCGGCGGCCTGGGCTCCCCGCACTGCTTCCCGCACCAGAACGGCGAGCGCCTGGAGCGCTACTCCCGCAAGGTCTTCGTGGGGGGACTGCCCCCCGACATCGACGAAGGTAAACACCTCGCCTCTGCTGCCTGGGCTGCCCAAAACAACCTGACCAAGCGCCGGTTTGATGGATCGGTTTGTTGGAAGGCAGCCGGGGGCGAGCGGAGCGGAGCAGTCCCGCTGCCAGGCACAGGGCGGAGCGGTCCGTGGAACAGCGCGGGCACCAGCGCTGGGCGCTCCTTCTTTAAAAGTGTTTCCTCGGGAGAGCCAGCACCGTTTGTATCGGCTTTGGCTCGCTTCGTGATTGGTCAGAGCACTTTTGGTGCCTCCTTTGCATGTCCGATGTTGTTTGTTATTTTAGAGGTGCATCCTAGACCAAGCATTTTCCTAGGGGCTGATTCCATCGGCTCGTTTTATTGTCCAATCTTGATCTTCTCTGAGGACATCCAGGATGATGCCGTGTAGTTGTCAGTGTGGTGGTGTCAGTCACAGAGCTGTGCAGAGCACCCTGTTGTCAAAACAGAGCCCGAGTTTTCTTGATGTTGCTGCTAGAGCCTGCACTTGTTCCTTCGCTGTCACCTGGGCCACCCCCCTCTACCCCCACTCAACCCAGCTCTACACTTTCACAGAACTCCAGCAGAACCCTAAGTTACAGTTAAATGGATTCCAAACACGTTACAATTAAACATACAAAGTAAGCAACAGTTAACCTCATTTTAAACTTTTAACAGCTCAACTCAGAAATTGTAACAATTGAATAGTTTTAAATTTAAACTACTTCATCAGTTCTAACGCATCCCTAGTGCCTGTGCCGTTAACTCTATTAACAATCTAACAGTGGGACCAAAACACTTACAACATCGGGGACAGAACTGGGCTGGGACACCTTTTGTCTGCCAGCTCAGGGATGGGTGTTTTCCAAGCTTTGAAATGGAAATGGATCTCTCAAGTGTCAGACTGTGAGATAATTCAGGTGTATTTAGGTTGTAGTGTTGTTCTGCCACTGAGGAACAAAATCACCTTGCCACACATTAAACTGACTTCAGCAGGATAAAAGGTACAAAAGTGCAAAATTAAATGAGCCAAGATCACCTGTGGAAACTCATAAATACATTGCAGTCATTTTACAGGCCCCAGAAGTCAGTAGTAGGAAAAGCTGCTCATAGTTTTAGAAGGTCTGTGTGGGGCAGTAAGTCCTAAGCCTGTGTTTGGTTGCTCCTGTGTAGTTGAGGTTGTTTCCAGCAATAATTTTTGTCCTGTCTGACACGTGCATGGTGAGAACCCAGACAGGAATGAGTCTGCAGGGCATCCTGAGGCACCAGGGGTTTTTGGTGGGCTCTTCACACAGACAGAGGTGGCAGAACACTGCAGTTGTTATTAATATAAAATTTAAAAGTCAGGTACAGGTGTTGTGAGGCTTCGTTTCACCAGAGCTCTGTGTTCTGTGTGTAAGAGCCTGCTGGGATAGTGGTTAGAAGAAATGCAACAATAAAGCTGGAAAGTTTAATTTTTGTAATCACAGAATTGTTTTAATCCCCACTTTTTTTGTGTCGGAGCTTGTAATGCACTGCTGTGACATGGCAACCTGAATTTCATGTCAACCACGGGCTTGGTTGAAGCTGGATTATTATAACTGTACAGGTGCAGTGGCTCCATTCCACTGAATTAGTGGGTTATGAGCTTTTATTTATAATTATCAGTAAAAAGAAAAGCTTGAGCTTTGGCCTGTCTTGTTTTATAAGGCGAGTTCTGCCTTGTCATAAAGATTCCCCATCAGCAGCTGAGCACTGCTGTGAGCTGCTGGACCTGGAGGGTCACAGAATGTTTGTTCATAGGATGAAGCTACCTGAAAATCAGTGTCTTTCAAATGTCTTAAATTCAATTTACTTGAATTTAAGTGCATGCCTTTCCCCTTCTGTCCTTTTCCAGATGAGATCACTGCAAGTTTTCGGCGCTTTGGACCTTTGATTGTAGACTGGCCACACAAGGCAGAGAGCAAATCTTATTTTCCTCCTAAAGGTAAACATCTAAAAACCAATAAGAGCATTTTAGAATAATTTTTTGTGTTAAGACACAAGATTGGTCTGACAGTGACACAATGTTTAGGAGAAAAAAGAGTTTAATCCTTGGTATTGTTCTAAACTGGTGAAGTCTCGAATGTGGCTTTGCAGTTATTATTCACTAAAAGAATTCTTCCTTAACTTCCTGTTTTTCCTTTATTCCATTTTCCCTTTTCCCCCTGTTGTTGTACATGTAATAACAGCTCTTTAGAGGCACTAAATGCCTTCCACAGCAGCTGGGAAGGATTTGTCCCTTACATGAACAACCAGAGCACTTGTGGGTTGGGGATGTGTGATGAGAGCACCTTAAAGCTCGTCCCTTCCTGGGTGGCAGCGTGATGCCAAACCGAATTCTGAGTTAAATTATGATCCTATGGACAGCCAGCAGCAGTGATGTTTGTGTTTTCCCTCTGCCAGGATATGCATTTTTGCTGTTCCAAGATGAAAGCTCCGTGCAGGCACTGATTGATGCGTGCATTGAAGAGGATGGAAAGCTCTATCTCTGTGTCTCCAGCCCCACTATCAAAGACAAGCCGGTAGGTGGAATTGTCAGAGCCTGCACAATTCCTGAGTGAGAAACACAAACTGGGCTCTTCACATGCAGTTTTTGTCTTCAGAATGTTAATGTTAACATTTCTTTAAGGTGTCAAGTTAAGTTCTTGGGAAAGACCAACTTCCTACTTTTGAACTAGACATGAGAAAGTTTTTTAGAATAGTTACAATGCCTATTTTTGTTAGAAAAAGGTGTGTTTCCAGACATGTATTTTATGCTTGCTAATGATGAACACGTAGATTCATATTGTCTGAGTGTTCTATGTAACAGAGATAAATCCTAAAAACATACCATTGAACTATAAATTATTAATATAGAAATAGCTTGGGGGCTGATTCAAGTCTGCTAATAGCTGGGGAGAATTCTTCTCTAGTCCTGTACTTCGAATTTTGGCCAGCTGTAACCCAATATAAAGCAGCACAGTAAATAAACAGGCAACTGTGGAGCCTGCTGCACTGAGATAAGGCTGGGACAACAGGAGCAGTGCAGATCTGTGTGACCAGGGGGGTTGCACAGCACAGCTCTGTCATCATTAAGTAAACGTGTCAGTAGAGGGTGAGGGTTTTTTCCCAGAAATTTGGGTAACAAGGAAGTGATGAAATTTAGCACCCTCAAATGGTCTACGTTAAGAGAGCTCGTTACCATTTCATTTTGAGAAACGATGGCTGAACGAGCAGAGTTTAGAAAGTAGAGCTGTTTAAGAAGTTTTCTTCTCTGTGGGACACTGTTGTAATTTCTATTACTGAGACACTTTGAATTGTGAACGGTTAAAAAAAACAGGCTTTTTGTCCGTAGGTTCAGATCCGGCCTTGGAACCTTAGTGATAGTGATTTTGTTATGGATGGTTCCCAGCCTCTTGACCCAAGAAAAACCATTTTTGTTGGTGGTGTTCCTCGGCCCTTACGAGCAGGTACACACTGCAGCCCTGGGCGTGTCGGACGCGCAGCCTGGTTTGGGGAGCGCTGGGGGAAGCCAGCCTGGCAGCGAGGGCACACTGAGCGTGGTGACAGTGGGGGACATGAGCTGGCCTGAGGCGGTGCTTCTAGAGAAAGAGGCGAGCCTCGAGCGCCGTTTGGTTTTGTTTGTGCTCTAGTGGAGCTGGCGATGATCATGGACCGGCTCTACGGAGGGGTTTGCTACGCCGGCATCGACACGGACCCCGAGCTCAAGTACCCCAAGGGAGCGGGGCGGGTGGCCTTCTCCAACCAGCAGAGCTACATCGCTGCTATCAGCGCTCGCTTTGTCCAGCTGCAGCACGGAGAGATTGATAAACGGGTAAGGCCGGCGCCCCTCTGCTCCCGGGCTCCTCCTCACGGGCTGGCCCTGGGAAGCTGACACCGGATTCATCCCGGTTTTAGTGCCTCTCAGAGGCAGCACGGAATAAAACCGGGGTGGTTCTGGCACGTGGGAGGTGGCTGTGAAACAGACTTTGTCGAGTTGTTGAGCATAGTGGGAAGTGTGGCGGCTGCCTTGGCCTTTTCCAAGAATATTGCACTCCTCGGATGCTGCCGCTGCGAGGATTTGTGGTGTTGGGGTGATGCAGGGAGGGAAGTGCAGGCCAAGGATGGGGCAGCTCTTACTCCTGCTCTGCGTCTTTGGGGAGAAGGGGCAGAACCACCCCATGCCTTGTAAACTCGTTATTGTGCACTGCAGCCTGGCAGTCACCCTCCACAGCCTGTGCAAAGGCTGCGTCTGGTCATTTTATTCCTTTATTATTGTATTCCTCGTTATTTTAAATTAGAGGAATATGGATCAGCACTTCGCCTCCTGCCCTCTTCATCTCTCTAAAATGTAACTGCTAGTTACAGTGATCTTCAGACCACAGTTTTGGGAAACTCAGATGCTCACATCTCCTCTTGTAATTCATCCTTTGTCTCTGGATTTTTCCTACATGACTGTCACTACTGATCTTAATTTTATAGTTAATACAGCGGAAAACCTCCAAACTTGGCTGATTAGCCCATTATCATTTCACTTCTGCTTTGGCTATAAAGCTTGGGCAGAAGAATTGTAACAACAATTTGACTGTGGGCCTGTGAATTGGAATGTCTTTGTTCTAATCTTGGCTCTGAAATAAGTTCTGTACAGCTTTGAACAAATAATTTGGGCTGCCCTTGTGCAACTTGTGCTTGCATAAGCAGACACTTGGGTGAATAGGTCCATTGAAGCTGGTGGGACTACAAATTTAAGTAAGTACTTGTAAACTCTGAAAAAAATTTTGCAATCTATTTCCCCTTCCTTCTCTCCTCCCACTCCTTATTTCCTCATTTTTTGTGTAGTTTTTGTGTGGGGAGATAAATGCTCAGAGAGGATTCCTTATAGGAGAGATTGGGTGCATGAGGGAGGTAAAAACACAGCAACTTTTTATTAAGGCTCTATTTATTCATAGTTGTTTAAGACTGTTTTTCTGTGAAAAGAAAAATAAAATTAGTAAAAAAAAAAGTAACAAGAAGGGATTTCCTGTCAAATTAGGCAAGGAGGTGCTGCTAAAGGGAGTGCCCTGAGATAATGCAAAGGGAGGGTTCAGTGGTGGGGCTCCCACCCTGAGTGGGCCTGATGGAGCTGCTGGGGCTCTCTGGAGCTGGGAAATTGGCTGTGCCCAGCTCAGGGAGCAGTTGCAGCCCCTGTCACGCTCAGAATAAATGTGACAAGGACACCTGAGCTGCAGTTTGGCCTCTGGACGTGGCTGAGCAGAGGGGACGGAGCAGAATCGCCTCGTGGAGGAGGCCTTGCAGCAGCTTTGTGCTTTCAGCACTCGGAGAAGGCAGCACTCCTCAAAAAGTCCCCAACCCCACACTGCACGGCAGGTGAGGGGATGGGGAATGGGGTGTTGGGAATATTTGCCTGCTTCTGCTCTTGTGCAGATTGGCTGAGGTGGCAGGGAGGGGCTGTGGGAAACGCAGCTCCAGCGCTGGAGGAGGAGAAAACCAGGTCATTAAAAAGGCTGCGTGCTGTCTCTGAGCATTTATGTGTCCTGTAAGCAAAAATGACATCAAACTACTGCAGTGCTGTCTGGACTGTGATAAAATTGGGTGGTTTGAAAACCCGGGGACTTGTGAATGTCCTTATTTACCTGAGGTGTGTCCGAGGCCTGAGAGGAGCAGCCCCAGGCCAGATGCAGAGATAGCAGCAGAGACACCACTCACAGCCTGGGTGTTTGAAAATGTTGGTGAAAACATCACATTAAATGAGCTTCAGAGAAGCATCACGAACCCTTCCAGAACAGGAACTTGTACCTATATTTATTTCTGCTGTTCTGAATTCCTGCCCATCACCTGGCCCTTAATGCCAGCAGCGTAGGAGGGTATCAGTCCCGTGTTAAGCCTCTCATTTGATCCCAACAAGATCAGGTGGATTTCCTTTTGCTGAGAGGACTAAGCCATGGAAAAAGAATACAGAAATGGAGCATTTATTTAGAGAATAAATGAATTATTTTTAATGTTGGGACTTCAAACATTGAAAGTTGCAGGCCGTGTGCCTATTTAATGCACACTCATGGTGCTGTATAAACAGTTTCCATTCCTGCCTGAAAGGGAAGGAGCTTAATAGGGCATCAAAAATAACTCCCATAATTATCCAGGGTTTTGGTGTCAGTCTGTGTATCAACAAGAGGTCGTTTGGGCCTTTCTGTAAATCAGTGGCAGCAGGTGTGAGACTGATGGTCAGCACTGATTTCTGGGGGTTTTTTAAGGGATTTTTTAAGGAGGGGGTAGAAGTGTTGAAGTGCTGGAGTTTCGGGTGTTCCAACAGCCACGGTCAGGTGCCGTGAGGAGGAAATCTCGAGTGTAGCATTCCCTGCTGCACGGCTGCTGGCTGCCCTGCTGGAACACGGGCGTGGGATGAAGAACTTGCAATGAAGAATGATGGGTTGTCTCGTTTTGCGGCTGCAGGTGGAAGTGAAGCCATACGTCCTGGACGATCAGCTGTGTGACGAGTGTCAGGGCGCCCGCTGCGGCGGGAAGTTCGCCCCGTTCTTCTGCGCGAACGTGACGTGTCTGCAGTACTACTGTGAATATTGCTGGGCTGCCATCCACTCCCGGGCCGGCAGGGAGTTCCACAAGCCCCTGGTGAAGGAGGGCGGCGACCGCCCCAGACATATTTCATTCCGCTGGAACTAAAGGATCGCTCATTTGCAGGCCTCCAATTAAGTGCACTCTTCTGTTCTCCCGACCGCCCTCCCCACCCCGTCCCTCACTCACGGCATGTCCTTTTGTAGTAGTCTGTAATTTAACAATAGTCTAACGAAAGAATGACCTATAATGGGTATTTTATAGAATCTTGTCATTGAAAACTGTATTGGGAACTCCTTTTCGTATCGATAACATGTTGCAAGCGAGTTGCATTCTCTTGTCTTTACTACCGAGAGAACACTTAATTTCCTGCAACGTTTTCTTAGAGGAGAGAAAAATATTAAGAGAAGAGAATTGAAACAATAGAGTATTTTGGTTTTTTAATTAAATTATTGTTAATAAAGAACATAATAATACTTTTATTAAATAACCGTGTAACAATAACACTATCAGTCTGTTCTGACACTTTTCCCCCAGGGAAGCCTGTTTTTGCCTCTCTTTTTTTTTTTTTTTTTGGTTTGGACTTTGGATTTTTCCAGCAACAGATGAAGTTAGCATTTACCTACCAACAGGAAAGAGCATGTTTAAAGCAACAAAAATGCATGAGCAAAGTTGAAGCAGCACTATAATAATAATCTTTTTTTTGTTTGTTTATTTTAAAAATCTTTTAAGGGTTTTGAGGCTGAAATTTTAGCTCGGTGTGTATCTGACCGTGCCTCTGGCTACCACCCACATCCAAATTACTAACGAGATAGGCAGAGCTTACTATATTTTCATCAAAATGATTACATTTTAAGAATTCCTGAATGTAAAAGTTGAGTAAAGTTACTACTGAGGGGGGAGTGCACTTTTTTTTCTTTAAGAGAACTCAATTGTCTGGTTACAGCCCTAGATATCCTACCAAAGCTAGAGTAATGACAACTAGTGAACTGGCATTTCCTCTCCTGAAGGATAAATATATAGATTTTATTTTTGATGGCTATATATAACTCTATATCCTAATATACTAACATTCATCAGGGGCCAGCCTTTGCTCTCCATTTTGACGTGAAAAAGTAGAAAACCTAAAGATACCTCAAGGATATCACTGATTTTTACTGGAGTTTTGATATTCCATTGTGGCACACAAACTCAAATTGGCTGCTTATTGGTTTCCCATCTTGGCTGTAAAGTCACTTTCCAATCCCCTCAAATTTAGCTGTAACAGAAGGCAGGAACCCGAGGAGTGTCCCAATCTTGCTTTGCACCGTGGGCTGAACTGGTGCACGGAATGGTGCAAGTGTGCAGATGCCTTTCTTACTCTTCCCGTAGAGAGAATCCCAGCTCAGCCCCCAGCTCTTCAGAACTAATTGTGGGGAGATAAAGACACGCAGGTGTTTGAAGTGCCAACCTCGCTAATTAACGCCGGCTTTATTGGAGCTCACTCCTGCCTCGAGAAGCTTCAGCCCGGGACACGCGACCCCAACGCTGACGAGCGGGTGCAGAGGGTTTAGTTTGAAACACATCAGTGAAGGAGTAGTTCTGAAAATTGAGTTTTAGTACTTTTGAACTAAATGCCCTGGCCAACTTCTCCACCAAGGATGTAGCAGTGTGCAAACAAAGTGATTCTGTGGCAATCTCTGCCCGGCCCCAGGGGCCTGGGACCACCCGAGAGTCTCCCAAACCAAAGATTTGCCCTGGCACTGCTTGGAAAACATCTGCTCCCTTCAAAGCCCCCCTCATCCCCTTCCCCCAGCCCCCATTATCTTTATGAGAAGCAGTTTTTACGTTCAATACAGGCTTTAATGAACTGATACCTTACCAAGTTCCAAAGGTCAAAATGGAGACATTTGCTGTCTATTAGTCAAGTATAGCAAGGGAGCTGCTTTTACTGAAATCCCTGAAAATATTGACAACAGTAATGCAAATGCAGAGTGCTCTTGTGTAGATTGTCAGGGACTTTTTTTTCTCTGAAGTACATAATTATAGTTGGAATGTTCCTTTCATTTTTTTAATGCTTGTAGGTGGCTTGGGGTGTGCTATTGTGCCGATCCTACCCAGCAAACAGGTGAGGTGGGTTTCCATTACAAGAAATAACACTGTTTGAGAACTAGCTTTGAATAATAATTTTTTCCCTTTGTACATGACCTGCTGAATTTCGGTACAGTGTTTTTGTAGCTAACTTATTTTGTCATGCACATAATGTATATTTGTTATGCACTACTTTTGTATATCTTGTTTTTCCAACAGTGAGCATTTTTAGGCACACTTTTCACTGACGGGATATCTCTTTATGCAATACCTCAATTTTTCATATTGCAAAGAGTAGCTTTTTGTACTTTTATTACTGAGAGATCTTCATATACTTCATTTTTTAATATAAATAATTTTAATAAATTTTATTTTCTTATATTCTGCTTTTTATACATTTCAGTGCTCTGCATACATTTTGAATTATGGATGTTGTGCACTGGCAATGCTATTTTAGAATCTGCAGAGAAAAGAAAGCATGTTGCTTAAACATCTTAGCCCAGCACCAGGTATTTGGTGTACATATAATTTAAGAAATAGTATATGTAAAGTTGAGAATTAAAGAAGAAAAAGCATGAAAGTGACAAATGACACTTGTCTTTAGACCCATGAAATTTAAATGCATAAATATAGTGTAGAAATTTAAAAGTCAAGAACCATCAAAATTGTCTACCGCTTCTTACTGAGTTTTTAAAAATTATACACAAATGCAGACGTTTTTGGTGAATGTTTAGCCATTTTTATTATTACTAAAGAATCGATGTTAGGTGTTTGATGCAGAACCGTGTCTGCTCTTTTAAATTATATTTAAAGAATAAAAGAGAGCCTGCTAGGTGGCAGGCATGTAATGTTAGTATGCATGACTAATGTAAGAAATCGTTATTCTACTAATACTCACTTGTGATTGTGTGACAAGCGTGTTTACAGATCCTTTGGTTACACTTCGATTTACAGGGCATAAACAATTCTCTCCGTTACTCTGTGCTCCAGCAGTGCTGGCGAGGCCTTCCGAGTGCAGGGGCTGCTCGGGGTTACCGTGTAGCCCCAGCTCATTAACGTCTAATTAGGTACCGGCGGGGGGGTGTCATTAACGAGCGGCGGCGTTCCCGGGGGAGTTACAGAGTAATTCCATGGTTATTTTTGCAATGTAAAATAAAGTGTTTCTGATTATTTTATATGTAAAGGAACCCCACTGCCCCGTGCTTTTTTGGTATAGTCTCTACTTCTCCATACACAGACCTCTGCAGAATGCAAATTTCCACCTTGCAGTGACTGAATTTAGCGTTTTATAAGGATGCTGTTGGAAAGACTTGATAATTCACCCCTTGTGTTTTTGAAGAGTTAAAACCTTCTGTTCAAAGGTGATTTAAAACTTGAATGTGATGAATTGTGGCAAGTTAACTTCAAGTTATGTGCAATACCTATTTCAGACTTCTGGAAGATCTTTGCAGTGTAATTCTTTGTTTTTAATTGCAGACATTTAAAAATGTCATTTTCTACTGTTCTAGTAAATCCTCTTTCTTGCTGGTGTTTCTAAAGAAAAGAATCAGAAATCAATCTTTCTACTAATGTAAATTTGAGATTATTTTTAAAAAAAAATGGAATAAAAGGTTTTGGTCATTTGCTTTATTTTATTATCTTATTTTAAAGCTACTGTGATAGCATTGTAAGAATTGGGACAATATTGTATTCAACTGTTTTATTTTTTATATTTTTAAATTTTAAAGTATAATTAGTTTTTATAATTTTCATCAGATTTTTTTGTTATATTTTTTGGAAGTGAAACTTTTAGCAAGTGGGTGTCTAGTTTTTACTAATCCCTAATATGTTTTTCCCCCAATGTATTGCTCATATTATCAGAAGGAAAAGTTATTTAAGTATGTCAGTTAATTGTACTACTTGGCTGAATTTCCATATAGTTTTTACTGTGTATGGGGAGGTTGTAGTATTTATTATAGCATTTTAAATAAAGGTAATTCATTTTTTATTAAAGTCATTTTCACGTTTAAGTTCATATTTTTGTATGTTCTACTCTAAGTTATATAACACAAGTTACTTTTTTTAAAGAGTTCATTTGTTGAAGTGCTAGTGAAAATTAATGTTATTAAATAGTTTGCAAATGACTATTTATACCAGTATGCATATAATTTTTAAATATTTGTAATGTGAGATGTTGAATGAATAAAACTTTTAACTCAGTGTTTCTCCTTAACCTTTTTATTTTGAGCTTCCTGTAGGAACTTGGTCCTTGGTGGCCGAAGCTCGTGGGGCCTGGGGAGGGGATTTTTTTGGGCTGTGAGGGGTGGAAGGGGCTTTAGGGGAAGCTCTGCTGCCCTGCTCTGCTCACGGAGGCAGCAAAGGTTCCTTGGGAGGCGAAGATCCAGCAGGAGGAGAGAACCTCTGAGGCACAGGTAACCCCACGATGGGTGGGGCTGGGAGGGACCTCAAAATTCATCCCATCCCACCCCTGCAATGGGCAGGGGCACCTCCCACTGTCCCAGGCTGCTCCAAGCCCCTATGTCCAGCCTGGCCTTGGGCACTGCCAGGGATCCAGGGGCAGCCACAGCTGCTCTGGGCACCCTGTGCCAGGGCCTCCCACCCTCCCAGGAGGGAATTTCTTCCCAATATCCCATCTGACCCTGCTCTCTGGCAGTGTTATCTTGTCCTGTCACTCCATCCCTTGTCAATAGTCTCTCTCCATCTTTCCTTCAGCTCCTGGAAGGCCACAGTTGGGTCACCCCAAACCCTTCTCTTTTCCAGGCTGAACAATCCCACCTCCTTTATCCTGTCTGGAACCACACTGGGACACAGAGAGAACCAGAGTGGGGCCAGGGCAGAGCCCAGCAAGGCAGGGACAGACAAGGATTCCTCTCCAATTGTCTCACCCTTGTGATCTGACAGTAACGGAGGGAATTTGGCATTTTAGAGAACTTGCTCGTTTCAGCCTTAATTTAAAATATCTAAACTTGAAATATCTGGAAAGTCATGTGAAGTGTTGCTGCCTTACGTGTCTGCTGTTCAAGGGCTGTCCAAGAGGTGCTTAAGGAATTCCGGAGTTGTGCCGCTAATCTCCTGTGCCATCACCGAGGGAATTGTGGTGCAAATGTTCGGTGGATGGGGAGTCCCATTCCTTTGTGGGGGTGCTCCGGGAAATGCAGATCCTGGAGCTCTGATGGGATTAGTTCTGCCAGTGCTGATCTCTGCACCCTCTGCCAGTGCCTCACCTGGTGCGCACGGAGCAGCTCGTGCCTTTGGAAATTGGTTTTTAACAAAAACGGTGATTCCATGGAGATACTCCCAGTTCCCTTGCCGTGCCTGTTGGAGCAGAAAGCTGGGATGCCGGGGCTCAGGAGTGGCTGCAGTGCGCTGCCTGCCCGGGGAGCCGGGAGCTGCTCGGTGCTCGGTGCCAGCCGAGCAGCGCCGGGCACTCCTGACCAGTTCCAGCGGGTGGCTTGGCTGGGAAGCTTCACCCCTCTGTTCTCTGCTCGGCACTGTTAGGAAACAGCCTCAGGTCTTGACATCGTTTTCAAGTGCAAATGGTCTTTTGGACAACATGTGCTTACTCGTGTGTTCGTGTTTCTTCCCAAGTGTGACGGACTTGCAATTTGGTCCTGGAACATTGGAGGGTTCAAGGCTTTGGGTGCCGTGGTGGTGGAATCAGCAATGTCCCTCCCAAACAGGGCACTCCCTGACTCATTCCACTTCAAAGTGCTGCGAACTCAGAGATGTTTATCAGGATCCGACATCTGATTTACAGTTGGGGATAACAGGGTATGTGCATTCTAAATTTCTATTCTGAAGGTTGCGAAATAGTTGGTGAATGTTTAATAAATGAAGTTTTCTTACCTAGGCAGAGTCTAAACTATTTGAAGCAATGAGGGGAGAGGTCTGGAGCACTCAAAACTCCAAATAATCACGGTGCGGAGTGATGGGCTGATTCTGAATTGCCGGTAACTTTCTAGGGCAGATGACCCAACAAATCCCTTCTGGCTTTCACTTTGCACTGAAGCTGTAAGTAAATGCTACAGGCAGACTCCAGAAGATGGAAGCAGGCCCTGCTGGGTGGAATTCCGGAATTTCCACCGTGTGTGGATCCCAAATTTTTCCTTCCAGCAGGAGCTGCCCGCAGCACAGTCCGGGAGCTCTCCCGGATGCCACTTGCCCTGAAGGAGCGGCCGCACTCCAGGGAGGAATGGTGGGAGTCAGGAGGTGGCTGGAACCCACCTCCCCCGAGTGAAAGGCTGAGCTGAGCTCCAGGACGGGCTCCGAGCTCTGGGGTTGTTGTCGGACACTTTCTGCTCAGTCCTGGCTCTCCGGCAGCCGCTCCCAAAACGCTCGGTGAATCTGGGACGAGTCATAGCCTCGGAAAGGGGAGATGAGGAGAAGCACTGACATCCCTTCCTGTGTGTGAAATGAGCTGATTCAGTTTGTCAGAGTGAAAAACAGCCTGTGGGATAAGAATATCCTCGCAGCTGTCTGTGCACTCAGAGAAACTGAAGGGGGTGAATCAGTGCTCTGAATACATCACGGCAAGTCTTCCTGCATCCCGTGCTCCGATTGATGCCATCAGATATCACCTGTTTTCATGGCACAGGAACTAGAATTTCCTGACTTCTTGTAGGGCTTGTCAGAGAGACAATTTGACACTAAATACCGATTTATTTGAATGCATCCCTCCCTAAGGGAAGCTGCCTCAGTCACTTTGTTTATGGAGCGTGGGAGTCCGTGTTCTGTTAAGGTTCCTCCACAAAATTTGCTGGTCCAGAATTCTCAGTCCTCCTGGTATCCATAAAGTACAGAGATGTATTAAGTCAGTGTTTGATTGCATTTTTCTTCCTGAAATTTAATTTTGGTGAGTCATGAAAGACGAGATTAAATCCTCTGAGCACAGCACAGGTCAAGAATGACTGTGAGGACACATTTTTGAGTTTGTATTCTTAATGTTTAAAACAGACTTCATTCTATTGTTCTCAGCCATGTGGTATTTTTTTAATCCCAAACCTTGAGTTGCTTTGCTTTTCATAGGAGTGAAGAACATTGGTTTTAAATGGCAAAGTGATGGGGTGGATGCAGTGGATACACACTGTGTGCCTCGGTAACTCAGCCCACATCTGAAATCCATGGAAGGACAGCAACGCATTAAAAAAAAGTCTCTGCCAGCCTTCTCCAACCCAAGGCTTGAAAAAAAAATGTTTGCTCGGTGTAAATCACCATCTGACATCTCTGCTGACTCATGGACCAGGATCAGTTTGCTCAGGGATTGCTGAGGCCTTGCTGTGCATTAAGTTGTCAGTTTGGCCAAGTGTCACTTCGCAAGGCAGTGCTTGTGGCTTTAAGCTGATGCCCAGCGCTGGTTGGGAGCACGTTCGTGCCAAGTGGTTGAGTTAAATGGGCTCCTGTAGGTTTGTGAGGCATTCTCCTGCGAGCAGCAGGCAGCAGCCCCAGCTCTGCTGCAGTGGGCCAGCTGTGCACGGACAGATGTTGCTCTGCACACAACGGCAAAATCAGCCCAGCCCTTCAGTCAGTGCAAAGGGAATTTGCTCAGGCGTTGCTTTTACAGGGGGTGTCTGTGGAGGAACGTGAGAGCAGAACAAAGCAGGGACTGCTTCCATTTTCTCTGCAGAGAGAGAAATCCGTGGAGACAGAGCCTGCTCTGCTCCTTTCCTGGCAGCACCCTGATGTCTCTGGGGGAGGGAGAGGATGCTCAGTGCCATTACAGGGTGGCCTTACTGCTGAGAATCCAGAATCTTTTGGGTTGGAAAAGCCCTCCCAGCCCATCGAGTCCCACCTGTGCCCCATTCCCACCTTGTCCCCAGCCCAGAGCTCTGAGTGCCACCTCCAGCCCTTCCTGGGACACCCCCAGGGATGGGCACTCCTGCAGCCAGGTGTGTTGTGCTCACACTTTGTCCTGGGATCCTGTTAGATCTCTGAGGAGAGGTAAGAAATCGTGAGCTTTCTGTGCCTGGACTTGGGTTATCTACATTAATGTTGAATCTGGGGATGATTTAATGATTTTTGCTTTTTACATCCTGCATGAGCCAGGATTCTTTCAGCACCTGGAGGGTTGTGGCAGGTAGGGCTGGATCTCCTGAGCTGTGTGTTCACTCAGGATCTAACTGCATATTCCCCAGAACAGCAGACTTTTAATCTTTAATGTCAGTCTCTGCAGCCTAAAACTTGGTAAAGTTTTCCTGTCTCCGATTTGGAAACAAATACCGATAACTTGCACATTTATTTCATTTTTCATTTGGAAAAATGAAATCACAGCAAGTGAAGTCCTGAGCTGCCTTCTGCTTTATCCACTTGACCACCAGCCTTTCCTGGAAATCAGTCTGTGTAATTCTGGTGTAATCTCAGGGCTCTTTTTGTCTCCTTGAGTTTTCCCCATAGTTTTATTTCCAACTGGCAATCTGTTGAAATGCTGTAACACAAAGTTCTGCTAAGCCAGGGGGTTTGATCTCCTTGACGTGGGTTTTGTTGTAAAGCCTATGGATCTTCTTGGAGATTTGGAAATCTCTCCAGGGGAGGCTCAGGCTTTTATGTAACACAGTTTATAGTCTGCTAAATATTTTTATGCACAGCATGAAGAGATGGCCAAACTGGCTTCTCCTTATGAGTGGCGTGGAGGAAGCCATTCCCAAGTGTGTGGTTTGTAAAGCAGTGGGAGCTGTGCACGTTCACTGCTGTGAAATGCAGGTGCTGTTCTATTTTCTCTCTCTGCTGCCCCATTACTGCTCACACAATTAACTGAGAGCCAGGCTAAATTATGAAATTTTACAAGTAAGAAGAAGCTGAAGGCAAATTCATTGCTTTGACTTAGCAGAAGTCGTGACTTTTGTTTTTATAATGATTCCTGGTTACACTAATAAATGGTCCCCAGTGTCTTTTGTGCAGTAACCACATTCTAATGAAATCCCTCATTCCAGTGACTCTTATTAAATAGTCTGTGGAAATGAAGGTGATAAAATAATTGTTTGTGCTGCTGCTGAGGGTATAATTAACAAGGTTTGAGTGTAGCTGTTGTCAGAATGAGCACACTATTCCCTGTTCACAGTGTCAGAGTCCTATTTCAGATGTATTCACCCTTTGCAGTTGATCAAGATAATGTTGCAGTTAGTGAGCAATGGCCCTGCCTGAGTGATGTTGAATTTTAGGGTAAGTTTAGGTGAGATCTATGGAAGAAATTCCTCCCTGTGAGGGTGGGCAGGCCCTGGCACAGGGTGCCCAGAGCAGCTGTGGCTGCCCCTGGATCCCTGGCAGTGCCCAAGGCCAGGCTGGACATTGGGGCTGGGAGCAGCCTGGGACAGTGGAAAGTGTCCCTGCCCATGGCAGGGGTGGGGTGGGATGAGCTTTAAAGTCCCTTCCAACCCATTCTGTGATTCCATGAGTTCTGTGGAATCGTGTGAGTACTTTCCACTGCAAAGAATGCTCAGAGAAAACCGAATCTCCACTGACCGTGCATGCAGAAATGTCCCAATGGCTCCTTCCTTCCTTCTCCTTGGCATCAGCTGTAGGCACCAAAACCTGCCTCATTTTGAAAGGACTGCTGGGGCTCACAGATGATGACACATCCTTGGCCAAAGCAAAACTGAAACACTGGAATTCAGGAACGGACCAAGCTGTGAGCTGGAGGAGCTGCCATCGGAACACAAAGCAAAAGCAGGGTGAGGTGCAGGCTGAACGCTGGAATCTGGGCTATTTTTAACCAGACAGTTGCAGCTGTGGTGAAAAGCGGAGATGTTTGCTCAGAGTGATTAATACAGAGATAGTGGCCAGCTGGTAGTCAGTTCACACATGTGGAAAGGTGGGTGAAGAGCAGTGTGCAGCTAAAATAGCTGAACTTGACAGATCTGCAGAGAGATTTTAGGTGGCATTGATTTTTCTGAGTAGCAACAGATCCTGAAAAGGATCTGAGCAGAATTTGCATTTGAGATCAAAGTGTTGGCAACGCGCTGTTGGGAAAAGCGGACAAAACGTGCCCCACGAGGCCTGTGTGTTTGCATTAGCAGGGTGGAAGCATTTCCATGAGTACAGGTGCTGAGAAACCGCTGCCTTGGCAGCCGTGGTGCCCCGAGGAGGCCGGAGGAAGGAGGCAGCTGCCAGCTGGCACAGGCAGCTCCTGCCCTGGCAGATCCAGCAGCGAGTGTTCCTGCACAACGCGGAGAAATCATGGAATGAGCACAGGGCTCCTCAGGGCTGTGTGTGAGCATCCACTGGGGGTTGTGGTGTGTGGGCTGCATTGGAGGGATTTCTTAACCAGGGCTTTGTGATGGATGGAACTGGGGAAGTTTGTAGGCCAGGAACAGCTTTTAATGAAGTTTTTGGGTTTAATATTCCAAATTGAACTGACTGCCTCACTGGGACAGTTGGTTAGTGCAGGTTTTGACAGAGGGGGAGGGAGTTTGGGTTTGTGGAGGAGTGGAATTGAGAATCGAAGAATCACAGAATGTCCTGAGTTGGAAGAGAGCCACAAGGGTCATCCAGACCAACTCCTCACCCTGCACAGCCCCAAAATCCCACCCTGTGCATCCCTGAGAGTGTTGTCCAAACACTCCCAGAGCCCTGGCAGCCTTGGGGCATTCCCGGGGAGCCTGTTCAGTGCCCAGCACCCTCTGGGGAAAGAACCTTTCCCTGATACAGGAGGTCACAGTTGATATTTGAGGTCACAGTCGATCTCAAGGCTCCTGACTCGGTGGTTGTGTCATATCTACAGCCTCCTTTTTAGTCCGTACCCCTTGGAGCCTGCAAGCTCCAATTTGATGCCCTTTTATAACTGGGAAATAACAAATTACTCTGGCGAACCGTCAGGCTGTGCCTCTGCGAGTTGTTTTTCCTCGTTCGCAGCTGCACAGGCCACATGCCTTTTCCCGGCAGTGTGTACAATAGCTGGGAATCCAGGGATGCTCGGCAGGCCGGGAGCGCTCCCGGCCCGGAGCGGCGGCACCGGGGCAGCGCCGGTTCCGCGGGAGCGGCCGCCACCTGGCGGGGCCCGCCCGCACTGCAGCGGCCGGGGCCGAGCGGGAACCGCTGAGGGGGAGAGGAGCTCCGGGAGCACCGAGCCCCGCCTGCGCCCCGTCCCCGCCTTGTCCCCGCCTTGTCCCCAGCCCAGAGCTCCGAGTGCCACCTCCAGCCCTTCCTGGGACACCTCCAGGGATGGGCACTCCAAACCTCCCTGGGCAGCCCCTGCCAAGGCCTGAGCACCCTTTCCATGGGGAAATTCCTGCTGCTGCCCACCCTGAGCCTGCCCTGGCCCAGCCCGAGGCCGTTCCCTCTGCTCCTGTCCCTGTTCCCTGGGAGCAGAGCCTGACCCCCCCGGCTGCCCCTCCTGTCAGGGACTTGTGCAGAGCCACAAGGGCCCCCCTGATCCCCCTTTTCTCCAGGCTGAGCCCCTTTCCCAGCCCCCTCAGCCTCTCCTGGGTCTCCAGCCCCTTCCCCAGCTCTGTTCCCTTCCCTGGACAGACAGAGGGACCCTCAGCCTCTTCAAAGCCTGGGGAATGACCACGGTTTCCTTCGCAGTCTCTTTGGATCCATTCCCATGGGCAACATCATTCATGCTGCCAGTGCTGCTAAAACAATTAGGGAAAAAAAAGGTATTTCCATAGAATTTATTCCTTCTAATTTGCAATCCTGTGCGAAGTGTGCTGAACTCTGGGAAATAATCTGGAGCAGTATTTAAGTGACAAAGAAAACATCAGCAGGTCTTGAGGTCAATTGTTCCCTGTGAGGGTGGGCAGGCCTTGGCACAGGGTGCCCAGAGCAGCTGGGGCTGCCCCTGGATCCCTGGCAGTGTCCAAGACCAGGTTGGACAGGGCTTGGAGCAACCTGGACTAGTGGAAGGTGTCCCTGCCCATGGCAGGGGGTGGGACTGGATGGCGTTTAAGGTCTCTTCCAACCCAAACCATTCTGTGATTCTATGACTGGAGCTCTTCAGTGGTTTGAGAGCTCCAGTTGTCAGTGTCCATGTCCAACAAACGCACGGCTGCAGTGGGACACGTCTCTGCCGAGCACCTGCACGGGCTGGACTGACCACGCTGGGCATCCTGTCAGTGTCACACATCTGCTGCTGCCTGAAAGGCAAAACAGGTATTTGATGTTTCATTACTGTTCAGCAAGCGGCTGGAGCAAGTGCATTGTCTGGAGACGAATTCCTTGTATCAGTGCGGGCACTGCAGCGCATCAAAGAGGTGCCGCCGGTTCCCCTGCTGTAGAGACAAACAAGACATCAAACAACCTTCAGCCCGGAGTCCCCTTATCACTGGTACAAATAGATCAATAACTTGCACGAAATGTATCGATACATGGCTTTGGGCAGCAGCACTGTGTGCTAAACCTTAGCGCTGGGCAGGGACAGGGGGACATCAGTCCCTCAGCCCCGGCTCCCCTCACCGACCTCCGCCTCCCCTGGCTCCCCCTCAGCCCCGGCTGCCCTCACAACCCTGGGCTCTCCTCGCTAAGCCTCATCCCCGGTTCCCCTCGCTGACCCTCGGTTCCCCTCACCGCCGCTCAGCCCCGGCTCTCCTCACTGACCCTCGGTTCCCCTCAC
>VZRO01005358.1:663658-683495 GCA_013397915.1 Daphoenositta chrysoptera | reverse complement strand
CGAGGAATAGCGGGGCCAGCAGGACCCGGGGGAGTGATTCTTCCCCTGTTCTGGGCACTGGGGAGGTCACACCTCGAGTGCTGTGTCCAGTTCTGGGAAAGAGATGGAATTAAATGCTCCCAGAAGCGTGTTGTCTTGATGTGTGGGTGCTGTGCAGTTTTGAAATCTGTTTTGTGGCGTTTGAGAGACACTCACTTGCCTCCTGGTTATAATGGAGTAAATAAAAAGGGGACAATCTGCAGGATGTAAGGATTGATACCCTGTGAGGTGCTGGGACCAGAAATAAGGATCCCTCTGGAATCATAGAATGGTTTGGGTTGGGAGGGCCCTTAAAGAACATCCAGTTCCACTCCCTTCCTAGGGACACCTTCCACTAGACCAGGCTGCTCAGAACTCCATCCCGCCTGTCTTGGACACTTCCAGGGATGGGGCAGCCACAGCTTCTCTGGGCAACCTGTGCCAGTGACCAACAGCTTCCTTAGGAATGTATTATAAATACTCAAAAAATGCTTTCTAAACTCTTTCTAGGTGACCCTCGAGAGGCTAAGGCTGACACCTTTGACTTTCCCATCCCTTCAAGAAGCGCTGATAAAGTCATTAAACGAAAGAAGAAAAAGGTATAAAGTGTGGGAGCTCAATTAGCTGCCTTGGCATTTGAGAAAGCTTCTTGTTCTCTGTGTGAGAGCAGGAGGGAGATTAAAAGATGGAATTGGTAGCCTGTTACCGAAAACCTTACTTACAGAAAAGAAAAAATGGTATTATCTTCCCTCTCCGGAGGCTTTAAAATTCTGGCTCTTATTCAATAAAGCACTTAAGTGTGTGCTTACCTTGAAAAATGAGAGTATGCTGTTGACTTAAAGCCTGTACTGAAATGCTTTGCTGGATTGGGGCCAGGGTGCAGCACACCTTGGGGGTGAAACCCAGCAGGAAAAAGCTCTGCAGCTCCTCTTCCTCTCATGTTTTAAACAAAGAAATCCCACGGGTTGCAAATAAGCGAAGGCAGGAATCTGAGCTATTAACGCCATCCTTGTAGCAATGCAGAGTTACTTTCTGCTTCACAAATGTGTTTCTGTTCCTATTCAGTAGTTTAACAAATGCTCGAAATTTTAAGAGGGACATTCATTAAGCAGTAACTCGTTATGAGATTCTGTAATGTGTGAAGTACAAGTAATCAGCTAGACTAGAACACAGTCATGTCATAGATACTTGATTTAAAAACAGCAAAATGCTACCAACTGCAGAGGAACAGCTAATAAGATCCTGGAATATGGCTCTCCTGGTGCACTGAATACTCCTCAAAAACAATGAGGAATACATATTATGTTTTAGCAAGAAATGTCCTCGAGAAAGGATTTCTCTTTTGATTTAAGCAAATTTCTCAGATGAGGTCCAGCAAAAGTCCAAACATCAGCGTGTCAACAGCCATTTCTGTTTGTTAGGCCACCTTTGCCTGAATCCTTCTGTCCACAATTCCAATTTAATCTTTTTAATGCACAAATTTGAAACATGCCCACTACAGACAGAGCTTTATGCCTCTAAGGGAAAGGTTTTCAACATCTATAAAAGAGATTAACATGAATTTGATATGAAATAGGGCAACACTGTTGCTATTCTGGAATGTGAGTTTGGGGCCTGAGTTATGCTGCTGCTGAGGGACCACATGGGAAAGTTTTTGCTCCTGGAAAAATAAACAATCTTATTTTTTTCTATCCTTTTGGATGACTTTGAAGAGAGTTTAATGGTTCTACACACGTTTTCATAAGCTTTGCTTATCTAGAAGGGCACTTCTCAGGTCCTGGATAAACACAAGAGTTCCAGGCAAGAAAGGAGGTGGGGATCTCATGTGAAAAATCATAGAGGAATTTATGTTTCTGACTTTTAAATAGAGGTGATTCTTCCACCTATTCCATATATATATCCCTTCTTCTCTTCCCTCCCAGTCCTCAATGAAAAAACCCAGCTGGACTTCATAGTCATTGTGGGAAATTCAAAGTTCTGCCCTATAGATGTTTTAATGCAAACTTTTTATATGCTTCACATTTCATCTTTCAGTCCAAAGTCTGGCACAAGGTCTGGAAAGTGATTTCAAAAATGCTTGAAGAAAATGAAAGGTTCAGATGTCGACTGTTGACCTGCAGCCAGTTTGATGGAGAAGGTAGGAAATGAACTGATAATGTTTTATTTTACTAGAGAAAACAAATTATTAATGTAAGTGAAGATCCCAAAGGTTTAAGGTCCATTCAGCTGTTTGGTTTGGGTAGGAGGTTTTACAACTCACAAACGGAATTCATTCCATACTTTAGGCACTTCCAGCTTTTTTGGAAAAAACCCTTTTGTTTCATGGAGGCTCTTGTATGTATTAATTTGGAGGAAGGATGGTGGAAATGTTTGCTGCAGCCTGACATTAAAGACGTGCACATAAAACATCTGCAAGTTTTTCTGAGCATGTGAAATACGTAATTAAACTTATTCACAGATGGGTCCAAGGCAGTATTTGTATGAATAATAATTTATTTTTTCACATAGGAAAATAGTGGTTGATTTCATACAGACAATAAATAAATTAGATGCTCCCCAAAGGTTGCTGTAACACAATTTAACAAAACCATCGAACATGTTCTCACTCTGTGCCCTGAATGCAGCTCTTTCATTACTGGAAAATGACTTGGGAATTAAAACTGGTGCTCTGCATTCAGCCAATTTCAATTAGAGGCATTGTAGCTGCTGCACAATTTAAGATAATACAGTGTATGCTTACAAATGGAATTGGAATTTCTGGCCTCACAGTTGGATGAATTATCAGGAAAAAGAATATACTAATCCATGAAGAGCCACCAGGCAAGTTTAAAAATGCCATGTTCACCCACAGCACTTTTCCTTTGCTTGCAGTGGTGCTGGTGGAAGTTTTCCACATGGGGTAATGTTGGGGTGTATCCCAAAATGTAGGACCATTCCTGCCAGTGTCTTATTTTATAGAATGTTGGAGTAGATTTCCACACATGTGACAAGAAAACATTCCCTCAACATTTTTCTTCATGAGAACAAAAGAAGCACGATTCTGGTTCAGAACAGAAATCTCTACCCCAGTGGATGTTATTGAATAGGAGAAGAAATTCCACCATGTGCTTCAACAACTTATTCCGCAATTATTGTGCAAATATTCTGCATTGTGTGGAAAAGCACTTCTTCTGTTGGCTTCAAACCCAGTTCCTGATTAATTCTGGAATTATAACATGACATTAGTTATTCATTATGTGCTATTCATATTCTTGATATCAGCTGAGGCTCCATTGGCCCCTGTCATATTTCTGTGCTAAGAAGTTCCAATCTGATAAATCTCTCCTCCCATGAAAACTGTTCCAGGTGCTCTGTCCCACAGCCAAGGTCACTGCAGGAGTTTTTTGTGCACATCTGTTAATGTGTGTGTTGGACATACATCTATGTTTAAGACACACATACATCCATGGATGTGTGGGACAGTGAATTTTTTAAAAAAAAGTCTTCCTGGATTTGTATTTGCTTGATTTCAAGAAAAAGGAGAACAGGTGTCAAGAAAAAAGGAGGAGGAATCTTTAACAGCTATTAGATTTCAAGTTATTGTAAGAAGAAAACCCCGAAATTCTGCTTATATATGATTTCCTGGGTGGATTTGCCATCTTACTATAATGGCTGCTTTTCTGCTTGTTAGGGGCACACAATCTGCTGCTGAACCTTGGATTTATGGACAGGGCCTGTCCCCTTTTCAGCCACTCATTTCTTTTTAGAGAAAGAGCATTTTCTTTATATATAATTTCCAGTGACTTAAAAAACCTCACCAACCAACCAATCCCTCCTCCTCCCCTCTTCCTCTATCCTTAATTGTAATTTTGCCCCCTTTCTCAGGAGCTTTAATTGAGAATCTCCTATTAAGCCCTATTTCAGTGAAAACCATCAATTCTAATACCTTCTTTCTAATTAGCAGATTTTGCACAACATCAAATCTAGCAGATAAGTCTCCTATTGATCTGAATTTTTCCTTAATCAAGAAGCAAATGGAATAATTCTAGCACATATTTAGATATGGATCAACAAGTCTGAATATACTGGGTTCATTTTTATCTTCTTTTTTTTCCCCTAGATTAATAAAGCCAGAAAATTAATGCTGCATTTTATTACCTCTATAAATAGCCTTTTTGAGAGAACAAAAGTCTACTTGAATTTTAATGCTACCTATTTACTCCTTGGAATGTTGCAATTAAGATTAGATTCCATGTGACTGCAAATGATGATTTTCCTCCACCTGATGTTCTCCTGCAGGCTGTGATGGGATCCAGAGGTCACAGAATGGGGCATACCTGGACAGGGTATGTAGACAGTCCATTTAAGGCCAAAAAAATGCTAAAATAATGAAATTAATAATATTAAAAACATTCATTGATCTTCTTTAATGTTATTATAACGAATGCCAGTTATATTCTAAAGTATTACTGACACTGAGCTCAAATTTTTTCAAGATTTCAGTGAAGTTTGGGGACCAGAACAGCTCCATCCTCCCAGGGAGGGCTCTGTGCTTTGCCAAGGCAAAAGGGAGGTGGATTTTACCTTCTTCTTCAGCTAAATCCTTCCATGATGGTCTAAAGTAAAATCTGAAGAATCTGAACAGTCTTTATTTGTCCCACTTGATATAGAAACTTTTCTTTTTATTAATGGGAATGTACCAACTCACTTTTATTCCCTTTTTTCTCCAGGAAGAGTCCATCTTCGGGTGGGTGTAGCAAGAAAATAAAGGAAGATTCAGCCCCAAAGGAAATACAAAAGCAGTGAAAGCTTTTATTTTGATCTAGTTCTTCCTGGAGTCAGTGCAAGACTGCAAAGTGACTTCAGGGAACACAGGTTCTCTTGTTTGCTTGGTGTTTGTGCTTCTGCTGTTTAAGAGGTTTGTTTTTACAGTGGCTTAAACAGCTCTGTTGCAAGATATTTATCTCAAGCCATTAAGTCTGGTGTTTCACTGAGCTATTAGTTTTAGAAAGCTTTTTAATGAGCATAATATTGTGACAGTTTGCTTGCAAAAGAAGAGATACACATTTAGTGTTGTCTCTGTATTTATATCTTTTATTTTTGTACCTTGTCAGGATAATAAACACAAATTCAGACAGGCAGAACTCCACACAAGACATAAACCCCACTTTCCTTTCTTCCTGATTTGAATAAATTTGACTTTTTGATATTAAAATATTACACAATAAGCCTCTCTGTTCTTTCATCCATTTATACATGAATCTCAGCAAGTATTTTGAATATGAAACCAGGTGAGTGTTTTCTCTCTCCCTGTTCATCCTGAGGCACATAATGGTACCATCACAATCACGAGGTGTTGTTTATCTACCTGACTTCAATAACACAATATAATTTTCTTCTGTTATGCAGCTTAATACTTGAACTCTTGATTGACTGTTAAAGCCTTTTAAGCCAGCAAATTGTGTAAATGGAACATGAAAACTGCATAAAATAGTTATGTATATGGAGTTCATCTCGGGAGTAAAACATTCACCTGTCACAATGAGACGTCCTTGCTTTCAATAAAAGGATTGTTTTCTCCTGGCATAATGTCTTGGTGTTTGCAGATATAATGACTGCAGTGTCAGAGTGCTGAGCTTTAATAACATGCTGGTGATTGTGTCATTAAGCAGCAAAGCATTTGGAAAGGTTTCATCTCTGTTTTCTTCATCGTAGAACTGCAAGTGTGGGACTGGAATGTGCCTTTTCAGGGACAGCTGCGGCGTCAAGGTTCTCTTCTGGTTTGTGGTTGGGCAATATTCGGATTTTACTTAAAATAGTTGACATTTCAGCTTGGAAAAGGAAATGAGAAGGCAAAGTATTCAATCAAGATGTGATCATTTTTCTGGCAGAGCAAAAATGTCATAGTTCTTTGGTATTTTCAAAACACATGTTTAGAGTCACACATGGGATTTTGGGGGCTTGGGGTTTTTCTGACTAAATGAGATGATCTCCCTGTCCCCACAGTTCTATCAATGAAATGTTTGCATGGGGAGTTATTTAGTTTATCATCCTGGTTTGTAAATTGTAGAGTTGTTGCTCTAATGTTTCTTTTCTTGTAAACTGCAGCTGCAGTTGGTACTTTACTGGCACAGACTTCAGGGGCTCTGGAAACACTTTTCTTCCAGATGCGTAATTGCTGCTTTAACAGGACAGATGAGGTGCATTAACCTAAATCTCTGAATTAAGTTTAGCCAACACATTAAGATTCCTTGGATAAATACAGACCTCTGTCTGTGGGACTGTTTTAAACGAAATTATAAAAGATAAGTATGGCCCTAAATCATCCCTATGTGCCTCCTTCAGTTTAAAGGGTCTGTGTGGTGATGATGAGATAATTAATTGGTTGGGATCTACTAATCAAGAACTTTCATTTGGCAGTACTTTGAAAGGCTCTTACATTGAAATCACTTTGGGCCAGAACAGCTGTTGCAGTGGGGAAAAATGTAGATTCAGGTTCAATTTTTGACTTTTTGGGTGATGAAGTTCAGCTTTCTGCTATAGTGACCAGATTTCAAAGGTACAGTTGGGAACAAGGGTCATCAGAGCAGTTAAACTGCTGAAAAAAGGGCCTGGAGAAGAACCCAGCTCAAGCTCTGCAAACCAGACCTCTGTGCATTCTTTTTTAAATTCATGTGACCATTTAAGTGTAAAATGCAAAAGAAAAGTAATTGTAGTGTTGCATTAAAATACCTTGCATGTTCCAAGTAAGTAACGTGCTCAACAAGGAGAAAAAGGGTTGGAAAAACATAAAAACTTTATTGAAACCCTCTTTGTTGAAAGGAGTGAGAAGTAAATAAGGGACTCTGAGGACGCTGGATCACAGAGGAGAGATTCAGAAAAGAACAGGTTCTGTTCTGAAGTCCTTGATCATCACTGCAGAGCCAGGAGCAGGTGTCACACTGTCCTGCTGTGGCTCCTGGGCAGCACTGCTGTTCCTTCATATTCTTCAAAATGCAGATCAGTTACCTGAAGTTTTTAATAACAAATCTCCCTCGGAGTGTGAACTGAAGCAGATGTGCAAATACAGAGGTCACACTTCGTCTTTGCTTTGCCTTGCTCTCAGTGCATAATTTACCTTTCTATACAGAGCACAAACTCCAGCTTATTATAAAAGTTTGACATTCCTTCATCTCGACTCTGTGAAGAGTTGCCAAGAGATCTGAGGAGGTTCCTTGTGGTACAGAGGTGGGAGGGAGCAGCCAGGAGTAGCTGGAGGCATTGCTGCTGAATTCCTGTTATCTGTAAGTAATGGTGGCAGACACTTGTCTCATGATCCAAAAGCTGGTCTGGATAAGCTCTTTTCCCTGTGTTACAGAAATACAAATTACTTTGGATGAAGGTAAGCAGTGGCAAGTAAAAGCCCTTGGGGTTTGTATCACTGTTCCATGCTAGCTGGAGATCGATTGGTCAAAGTTTAGCTGGAAATAGCACATCCTGACATGTTTTGGTTGAAGTTATCCCATTTGGGGAGTTCTTGCCTGGTTCCTGGAGCAACTCAACCCAGGCAACTCTGCCTTGGAGTTCTGTGTCCAGGGCTTGGGGGCTCGAAACTCCAGCTGGAGGCCTTGGGCTCCGGCTCCCAAAGGCTGTGAAGCAGGGAAGAGCTGGGAGCCCGAGCTCCACGGTGGTTTCCACGCCTGGAAGCACCGAGAGGCTCGGCCGAGGCCAGGCTGCCGGAGCTCCTGCACTCCCTGCCGGGGAGCTGTGGCTCTGGGCAGCCTTCCCAGGGCCTCCTCAGCATCCAGAGCCTCGGGAGCTCCCACGGCTACTGTGGAGCTGCTGTGCGCAGATGCTGCTGCTGCTGCTGCCAGGGATGCTGTCACCGATCAGCTGCAGCCTTGGGAACTTGGGAATGGTGTTTTGGAAGTGTTTTGATGTTTCTGAAGTGACCTTTCTGGGAATTTCCAGTTTGTGGGCATTTTCAAAAGGGTTTGTTTCCTGCTTGATCTGGCCCAAAGCCACCAGTTCAGATAAGACCTCATTTCCTGCAGGCTGGAGGCTTGGCTTGCCCAGAGCTCTTCTGCTCGTGCCCCATCTGCTCTGGAGCTGGGATGAATCAGAGTCTTGTCTCCCCCCAGCTGAGGCTCTGCAGCCCCTCTGAGGTTATCCTAACTTGGCCATTACAACATAATCAATCACCAAGGTTAATAATATTCCCCTGCTGATTCCTTCCATGAAAAGATTCCCGCTCTGAAGCAGAACTTGAGAGCAGGATGTGCAGTTTCCAACATGGTTTGATTTTGGGAAGGTAGAAGGTGACCTTTGTCTTCACTGAACATTTACATCCAGTAAATGTCTTTGTCTTTAGGGCCCTCCCTGGTAGTCAATGTTCATGTTTAAACTTCAAAGCTTCTAATACAATTTTGCATGGACTCTGACTAAGGAATAGCCCTCAGCAGGCAGTTGAATTGTAGTTTTCTTTTTCTTTAGGAGGGGGAAGTGACTGAAAGCAAATTTTGGGCATATATGACATTTTGCCTGTGCAGTAGGCCCTTAAATATAAAGCAGAACAGAACTTTGATTTATAGCTCTTGTAAATAATTCTCAGTGACATGGGCAGGTTTGTGTATTATGTTTATTTTTGTTGCATAAGCACTTATATAACTGTGATGGTTGGAATTTGCATAAAAACCAAAGCAGCCATGGATGGGTTTAGCATCATGGGCTTTCCAGAAAACTGAAGTAGCAGGAGAACCTATGGTTTAAGTGGAATTTTACTTTAGGAGGAAAAGAGCAAGTTTTATTGAAGTATATTACAGCCCCAGTGGATTTTTAATAAATATTCACAGGAAGTTTCTCACTCGTTAGTGAGGGCATCAGGACCCTCTGATCTGAGGCAGAAAAATTCACATTTGAAAGATTCAGCCTAGGGAAAATTAATGTGTGTAGCTGCAGTTTCACTTTGTTGGGAGAAAAGTTATGGAGGCCCCTAAGGAAAAAAGGAATATGCCTTGATCCAGGGAGGGTGAATACCTCCTGGAAAATGCTGGGTGCTTGGACCTCCCAGGGGCTGTGGCACCTCTTTTATCGTGTCTCTCGTGCTGAATATGTGGAGAAGATTAGGAGAGGATCTCTCCTTCTTTCTCTAGATTTGGACCCCACATTTGTATCTCACCCAAGGGGCTCAGCTGGGCTGTGGATGCTGCTGAGCTGGGCTGGGAACAAATCTGATTTGTGTCATCTCGCAGAGGTTATGACAAGATCCATCCGTGCTGGGAATGTGTGAGATTTATTGCACTGCTGGCAGTCCTGTCTGAGGGGGAGCAGAGGCAGATTGAAAGAGCTGTGCAGGAAGGCTCAGGGTGGCACTGACAAATGTTCCCTCTCTTCCAGAATCTTTGTAATCTCCTGTATTTTGAAATGAATAATAAACTAACGTGGCTTTTAGTTTTTTCCCCTGTTCTGCTGTATGATTGTTTTCTGGTTCCTGATGTGTGTGACAGGAAGTCAGTGGAGCTGATGGAACTCTGGGATGGATGAGCTCCTCACAGCAGTGACTCCAAGGAAAAACCCAGCTTAAAATGGACGTGGTCACTTTTTACACCTCCTGGTATTTTAAATTCCTTCAGCTGCAGAAAGGGTAAAAAATTTTGAGTATGGTGCTAAGTTGTCAGTGATCTCGCAAGGAAACTGTACTGGTTTTCACTGCTGTATTGGACTAATTTTGAAATGAATGTTTGAGAAACAAACAGGATCTTTTGGTAGAACAGTCTGAGGTGGATGATGTTTCTCCTAGGATTGCCCTATCATGACTATCGTGACTACCTGAAACTTTGTCCTCACTCAGTGCCTTTAAGTTTTGTAGTTTCTCCTCTTAGTAACCCCTACTTCCTGTTCACACATTTTCCAATGCTTTCATTGAAAGCCTGGTCCCAGATTTTCAATATATGAAAACAGATAAAATATTGTTCCTTATACCAATGAGCAGGAACCTTATAGGGAAAAATGCTTGGTGAGCAGGAAATGTATTTTATGAAGTGAGACAATAAGTGTTTCATAGATCAAGGAGCAAGTGAGTGGAATAATATTCATTAACATTGAAGAGAAGTTGATTTATGTCTTCAGGCTTGAAGTGGGGAGAGGCTGAACTGTGCTGACTGATGGTTTGTTTACAAGCTGCAGAAGTTGCAATACAGTGAATTTTTTATACCCAAGCCCTGTTACCCTCCCTTCTTGCTGGGCTCAGCTTCACTTGGGCTTCACCTCGGGCGTCAGGGGAATCTCAGCTCCAGCACCTGGAGCATCTCCTTCCCCTCCTTCTCCCTCATCCTGGGTGTCTGCAGAGCTGTTCCTCTCACTCCTCTCCCCTGCCTGTAGCTGTGCAGCTTTCCCCCCATTCTTAAATCTGTTTTCCAGAGGTGTTACCCCCTTGGAGCCACTCTGTGGGACATGGGGGAAGCTTCCAGCAGCTTCTCACAGAAGCCACCCCTGCCACACAAACCCAATGCATTAATATATCGTGGGAGACTTATGAAAGGAATAAAGAGAGGCATATATTTTTGTTGACAGAAGAAATATATTGTTTATTCCTCTGGAGTCTCATGTTGCTCATATTGCTGCTGTGTCTTATTGCCTGTCACCGAGCTGTGCTGTGTGGGTGGAAATGTCAGGCTCTGTATTGGCTCTGTAAGAAAATCTGTGTGTTACTCTGATTTCTCATACTCACTTGGGCTTGCTTTAATGTTGTCCCTACAGAATGTTCACTTTTGGGATCTTGCTGGCAGCTTCAGACATCTATTTTTGCCATGAAGCATCCTGCTACATAAATTTACTCCTGGTAGTCTGTTTGTTTGTTTGTGAGAGAGGGATTTTGCAAAGAGGTATTTTCAAACTGAAATGGACCACACTGACCCTAAGTAATCACAGGGCTGGTTCAGTCTCATGGAGGAAATGGAAGTTACTGTATGCAATTCCAAGGGAAGCTTTGGATGTCTCTCTGCACATCTCCCTCCACCACACTGCCAAAATTCTCAGATGGTGCCACTGAAAAACATTGCTTAAAATGTGCTTCCACCCTGAAAAGTCAAAAGGTGAAAGCAGCATCTGCTCTTTTTTCACAGGTTCTTGCTGCTGGCACTCAGAACTAGAAGGCTGGTGGGGAGAAGTGGCTCCGAGTGCCAGTGCTGGGGTGCTGGCCATGCTGAGCTGTGTTCTCTGGGCCACATGGGATCTCTCCAGCAGAGTTTAGCTCTGGCAAGTTATCAGTAGATTTGCAGCTACAGGAAAGGTGTTTTGCAGTGGGAGCAATGCACAAGGAGGAAGGGGATTCCCCTCATTGCCCCTTAGGTTTGTTATATGAAGAGTCTTCAGGCATAACCAAAAGAAGTTAATATATTAAACTCTGTGAGTTCAGCTGAGTAGAGATGTGGAACAAGCAGGTAACCTTATCTGCAACCTTATTTTTTCATGATGCAACGCCGGTTTCCATGGGTTTGCACAGGTGACTCTGGAGATTTCACATCACTGTGTTTGTCAAGTGTTGCTTAAGATCTCTCTGAAGTCAGAGCATCAGCTTAGGTGTCATTAATGTAATATTTTGGCTAAGCAGGACATTCATTGCCTGTGTTGACATGGATGAAAATGATTTTAGATCACAGGATGCATTTGCAAGCTATGAAAGACATCACTTTGCTTTTCAACAGAGCCCTCAAGTTGGTAATTACCAGATGAAGGTGGAAAACCACAACATCATTTTCATGGAGTTGCAATGTTTTCCTTTGCATTATTTAATAATATTTCCTAGTCCTTCCTTTGAAAATAGCCATTTTGCAGACAGAGAAGCTAGAATAGTTCAAATCCACACATTCAGAGGAAGGTAACTATAGATCTCTTTGGATGGTCAAATCACTTCAGATGACATAATCTAATATATTGGAATTTAGGGAAAGAGTTGCTGTAATTGCACTTGTTTAGGGTATCTGCCCTTCTGGGAGAAGCTGAGGGAGTTGGGATTGCTCAGGCTGGAGAAGCCTCTTCTCAGCTCCGCCCAGTGACAGGAAAAGGGACAAAAGGCCCAAACTGAAACCCAGGAAATTTCATTTAAACATGAGAAAATCTATTTCACTGTAAGGGTGACTAAACACTGGAACAGGTTTCCCAGAGCATTTGTGTCTCCACCCACAGGAGTTATTCAAACCCCAACTGGAAAGAGCCCTGAGCATCCTGCTCTTGCTGTCCCTGCCTCAGGCCCTGCCTGGGCTCCAGGGCTCCCTCCAGCCTCGGTGATGCTGGACACGAGTGGCACCAAATGCTCTGACAGGAGCCTTTAGGGCAGAGGGCTCTGGCTCAGGATTTGGGATGAGACCTGGCATCGCTTGCAAAGCGTGTGCTCTTGGATTTCCTTACAGCCTCCACATTCTGAAGGTCCTAATGATCATCCCGAGCCAAACCAGCACAGGGACATGGGGAAAGGACTTTGCAGGGTGTGTAACTTGCTGTGTATCTACACAGATCCTACCCCAGGTGGGCAGGGATGGCTGATTTCTGGTATTACTGCAATATTTAAACATTATATTGTAGTAATTTAATCATTAATCTTTAGCGAATGTGTTTTTTATGTGCTTCCTCAGACCTATAGAGCCTAAATCCTACACTTTCCCATATCTGTGGGGTGCAGGCTGCCATTCATTGTAGGCATCTCTCCCTGGTCTGGTCTGCAGCAGCCTGGAGTTGTAGTTTCAGTGGAAATCTTGTTCAGTCTTGAGCTGGATCAGATCTAAGGGGATCCCTGCTTAAGAAAGCTTTCTTGAATTTTCTGAATGTGAAATCCCCAAATTTTATGATGTGATTGATTTTTTTTTTCCAGATGATTCTGAGAACATCAAAAACTACCTGCCAAAAATTTGTAACACTCCAAGCAAAAGTTGTTCAAGGTTAAGTTGTATCTGTGGCTCAACTTTATTCTTAAACCCAGAAAAACCCTCTTGGGTGAAATTTACCGTAGAAGTTTGGCCTTACCCAGAAATGTGACAGAGAAAATTCCAACCCAAGCATGAAAAACTGGTGAAACTGTTGGAAACAGGATCTTTAATGGGCCGTGTAAGGTGATGTTAGTAGCAGGTAGTTTTAGCTGCCCTTCTCTACTCCCTTCCTCTCAGCTCTTCCCTCTGTACTGTGAACAAGCTCTACCACTGCAGTCAGCACTTCCCCTCACTCTGCCAAAACACAGCTCTAAATGAGTTTTCACAAGTCAATTCTAAAAGGCTTTATTATGGAAACAGTTCACGCCTTCAAGGAGTATATTTAGGTCTCGTGAAAAATGCCGAGTTGCAAGCTCTGGAGGCAAATTCTAAATTTATAAACAAATCAGGCTGAAGTCATCCCAAAGTATCCTGTGTCTCCAAGAGAAGTGCTCAGCCTCCTGCTGCAGGGGATGGTGGCTGTGGTGGTGCCGTGGCTGTGGTGGTGCCATGGTTGTGGTGATGATGGTGGTTGAGGTGGTGATGGTGGTTGAGGTGATGGTGGTGGTTGAGGTGATAGTGGTTGTGGTGATGCTGATGGTTTAGGTGATGCTGATGGTTGTGGTGATGGTGGTGGTTGAGGTGATGGTGGTGGTGGTGGTTGAGGTGATGGTTGTGGTTGTGGTGATGGTGGTGGTTGAGGTGACGGTGGTGGTTGAGGTGATGGTGGTGGTTGAGGCGATGGTGGTGGTTGAGGTGATNGGTGATGGTGGTGTTGAGGTGATGATGGTTGAGGTGATGGTGGTGTTGAGGTGATGGTGATGGTTGAGGTGATGGTTGAGGTGATGGTGGTGGTTGAGGTGATGGTGGTGGTTGTGGTGATGGTGGTGGTGGGACCGTGCGTGGTGCTGATGTGACACCAGTCTGGCTGCTGGGAATGGGAGCTGAGCCCAGTATGAAGCTGAGCAGAGCCAGGGCTTGGTGCTGTCCTGCCATCCCAGCATTTGAGAATCACAGAGACCCTAAGGTTGGAAAAGACCTCCAAGATCATGGAGTCACTAACTCAGCACTGCCAGGTCCGCTGTTAAATTGTAAATGCCACATTTATATGGTTTTTGAACACCTCCAGGGATGGTGATTCCACTGCTGCCCTGAGACCACCTTTTTAGTGAAGAAATTCTTCCTAACAGCCAGTCTAAACCTGCCTTGGTGCAGCCTAAGGCCATTTCCTCTCCACCTGTCCTTGTTAGCTGGGAGAGGTGTCAGACCCTCAGCTGGCCCCAGCCTCCTGTCAGGTATTTGAGTGGGTACCAGGGAGAGTGACTGAGGGCCAGGAAGATGATAAAGGGATTGGGGAACCTTCCCTATCCTGGGGACAGGATGAGAAAATTAGGGATGTTCAGCCTGGAGAAGGTTGTGTGGAGACCCCACAGCACTTTCCAGTGCCTGAAGGGGCTGCAAGGAAGTGGGAGAGGGACTCTGCATCAGGAACTGGAGTGACAGGACCAGGGGAATGGGTTCACACTGAAAGGGAGGAAATTTGGGTAGGGATATATAGAGGGAATCCTTCCCTGTGAGGGTGGGGAGGCCCTGACACAGGGTGCCCAGAGCAGCTGGGGCTGCCCCTGGATCCCTGGCAGTGCCCAAGGCCAGGCTGGACGGGACTTGGAGCAACCTGGGACAGTGGGAGGTGTCCCTGCCCATGGCAGACGGAGAACCAGACGACCTTTAAGGTCCTCCCAACCCAAACCATTCCATGATCCCACATCACCGAGTGACGCCACAGCGAGGCACACAGCGCTCAACGCCACCGGGGCCCAGAGGGTGACAACAGCGGTCCTGTCTCCATGCAGCCGCCCCGGATTACCTGCCCGCGGTGCTGTCTGTGCCCGGGCAGTGCCGCGGAAGGGTCGCGGGTCGCGCGTGTGTCCCCTCCGCCACCGCGGCCATGGGGACACGGCCGCTCCCTCAGCGCGGCCTGCAGGGGGCGCTGTGCGCGCGGGCGAGCCGCGGCCGCCAGGGGGCNCGGGGAAGGAGCCGCGCCCCGCCCGCCTCAGTCGCCGGCGGAGCCGCAGCGAGAGCAGCGCTGTCCCTTCAGCACCGCTCCCCCCGCGGACACCGCGGGCTCCGCGCACCCTCACCGGCCCCGCCGCCGCCTCTCGCCGCCTGCTTTGCCGTAAGTAACGGAGCCGTGCCCGCGGAACCCGCGCGCCGAACCCCAGCGCCGCCGCTGCCGGGGGGCTGGGATGGGGCAGCTCCGAGTGCTGCGGGGTGTGCGGCAGGGGAGGGGTCTGAACCCTCGGGGGGCTGCAAAAATGGGAGAGGGGTAGCAAAACCCCTCCTGGGGCCAGTGGGAGACGCGCAGTGTCCCGGTGTCCCCGTGTCCCAGTGCGTGTCCGCGGTGGTGGCCGTGCCGGTGGCACTCCCGGGGCTGCTGGTGACATTCCCGGGGCTGCTGGTGACATTCCCGGGGCTGCTGGTGACATTCCCGGGGCTGCTGGTGACATTCCCGGGGCTGCTGGTGACATTCCCGGGGCTGCTGGTGACATTCCCGGGGCTGCTGGTGACATTCCCGGGGCTGCTGGTGACATTCCCGGGGCTGCTGGTGACATTCCCGGCGGTGCTGGTGTCATTCCCAATCGTATCGGTGACATTCCCGGTGGTGCCGGTGGCATTCCCGGCGGTGCCGGTGACATTCCCGGCGCTGCTGGTGGCATTCCCAATCGGATCGTATTCCCACCAGTGCTGGTGGCTCTCCCGGCGCTCTGGGATCCGCCGTGTTTGGGCTGACAGCGAGGGGTTTAAAGGCTGTTTGTGGGGTTTGAAGGGTGTTTGTGGGGTTTGAAGGGTGTTCGTGGGGTGTCTGCATGAGGCAGGTGCTTTGCCGAAGTGAAGTGACATTCCCTAAAACCCGGGGACCGACACCTGAACCCAAACCGAGCAGGGCACGGCGGGAATCGTCCCCTTCCCGCTGCCCCCGTGACATTGCTCATCTCCCCCGGTTTTAGGTCTGGAAAGCCGGGTGCAAGGATGGTGAAGCTGGGGAGTAATTTGAACGACAAGAACAACAAACAACCATCCAACGAAGATGGTTTTCAGACTGTTCCTTTGATCACGCCTTTGGAAGTAAATCACCTGCAGTTCCCGGCTCCGGAAAAGGTAAAACAAGATCAGAATGTGCTCCTGCATGGTTGCGCACACGTACGTGCCCCTTGGTTGTCACTGGGCTCTGCTGGTGGGAATTGTGGCATATTTATTCAATAAATAAAAAGGGATTATCTTTCATAGTGTGTTTATCTGTTTTAACATGGCAAATAAGCACGCAGCAGTCCCCCAGTGCCTTCCCTCCTCAAAAAAGAGCCCCAAATATTCATAAATACAACTGGAAAAAAGCTTGGTGTGTTTCTCTTGCAAGCGCTGGGGAAACTGAGAAGTGTGCAATGTGCGAGTATCAGTAAGATTAATGGCCTGCTTTGAGAGGAGGTAATGTGATAACTGCCGAAATAAGAAGCTGTTTTAATTATCTCAGTTAAGCTCCGTTTTCTTCTGTGTGGCTTTGCAAAGCTGATTTGGGCACCGAGGATGCTGATTTCTCTGGGGAGAGTTGGCTGAGTTCCTTGGGGACAGCCTGGGGTCGCATTTGGCCCCGGGCAGGGGACATTGTTCTCCCCTGCCGTCTCAACTCTCTCACACCTGAATGCAGCACTAAAATGCCCAGGAATGTGCGATTGGCTGCGGGTTGTGTCGGGATTTTTTTGGCTGCAGTGTGAACTAGGAAATCTTTTGTCTACATCCCTGTGGGGATGATGCATATCAGTATAACCTGGTGAGGACATGATGAGACTGTAAAAATCCGTATTCCCCAACAGCCCTCACCAAAACAAAGCCTGTCTGCAATGTAGTTCCCAGATACCACAGAGGTGGAGCCAGCCCACCCCAAGTACAGACAGAATGATTAGATCTCGCAGGATAATGGAATAACAGCAGAATTAACACTGATGATTATTGAACATATATCCTGCTTTTACCGTGGTACAAAATGAATTTTCCCTAAATACATCAGGAGAACACGGTGATGGATGTGATAAACCTGTCTAGGTAGACAAACTGTGTTTATTTTAGGATAGAGCTGAGTCAACTGCCTTGACATCCTGGGAAGCAGAGCTGTGCCAGACAAAGGAGCTGGTTCTGTTCTCCATGTGCCTCATGGCAATCAGGAGCAACTTTGCTGCCTTCAGGACAGTTAGACTTCTATGGATTGTTGTGGATCAGAGGCTAAGCCAGCCCTTCTCTGTGACTCGGATAAATAAGATCAGGCAAAAAAATTCAGGTAAAGCAATATGATTTGTCATAAATGTCTGAAAACCTCAGGGGAAACTGTAGGTGTGTAAAAGTCGCTCCTTTGATGCCAATACAAAAAAGCTCGCCGAGATCACCCAGTGTCACATGACGACGTGGAATTTAAATGACTTGTGGATCAGGTGAGACATGGATTACCCAACAAAGATCTTTTCAAGCTAATCGAGTGCTAATGAGTGTTCTCAGGACCACCACCGTTCCAATTGCCTGTTGGTGAACAAACACTGGTGCGGATCGGCGTGGTGTGATTCCTTGCTGATTTTTCTGTTTAAACATGCCCACATCAATAATTCACGTGTTGTTAGGTTACATTACCTTCATTAGCATATATTACTGCCAATGCATCTCCTGACATCCATATTTTTCTTTGCTGGAAGTGTGGGATGTATCTCCAGGCGTGCTGAGCGTGATTCAGAACTCATTAGAGTCAGAGCTATTGATTTCTGCAGGCTGTGGTTCATCTCCTCCGTGCAGCAGGCCCGGAGTTAACGGGCTGGAAATCCCTTCACCAGGAGGAGAGGTTATTTATGATAAAAGCAAAATAATTCACGAGCTGTTTCCTTTGCTCGCTGTAGAAGGGGTTCTGGTGGGGTGAGTTCACCCCGGGGCAGAGGGGCTGTTTAAAGAGCTGCTAATAAGGAGCTGAGCCTTAGGTGAAAAGCTTGGGCAGAGGTTAAGTGAGAGGGGCAAATTGCAGCTTTGTACTTGAGAAAGCAAAGCTGCTGCTGAATTCAGGCAGGCTGTGCCCCTGAGGAGGTAGTGGACATGGATTTCAAGTGTTTCAGGGTGTATTCTTGTTTGGACTTGCCTTGCTCTCAGCAGACTTGGTTAAGAAAACACCTAAAGCTGTTATTTTCCCCGTCTGTTCCTAAAACCGGCGGGCAGTTGATTTTTAGCCGGGGAGAAGGGGATCACGAGGCAAGGTGCTCGCTGTGCGCGGTGCTCGGGACGCTGCAGAGCCGCGGTGTCGGGGCTGCGGGGCAGCTCCTGCGGCCTCGGGGGTCCCTGCGCTGCAGCCCGACCCCGCTGCTGCGGCCGCGGGGAGCAGCGCTGCCGGCCCCGCCTGCACCGCACCCCGGGCACTCCACAGACAGCCTCGCACCGTCCTGGCAGCCTCCTGCACGCGAAACCTAAAAAAAACCCCAACCCTGCTAAAGTATTCCCCTTTCTGGGCTTCTCCTCGCTGTCAGAGAGCATCTTCATTTAGGAAACTCTGAGCTTTTGACCTGGGTCTGTTAAAAACGAAGTCCAGTCACCTGCTAAATTTAAAGGTTTTTAATAAAGAAGAACAATAAGGGACAAAAGATAGAGCAAAAGGATTACAGCATCCAGGTGATGCTGGGTACCCCTGGCACAGAGCCAAGAGCACAACTGCCTTAGTGAGACACTCTCTTTATATACATTTCTATTGCATCAGCCTGTTACATAGTCATAGGCAAATATGTATATTTATATTTCTTCTCGAAAAACACATGGCCTTTAAGGGATGTGAAGAATTCTTTTGTATGTTGATTCTTGGAAGATTTGTAGGTAGAGATGTCCGGTAACAGGAGTCTGTTACATCGTGCTTATCTGAGATTGTCACTTCTGTGTTTATTTGAGATTGTCCTGGGGCTGGAGTTATCACTTCTGTGTTTCCTGGGGCTGGAGTTATCCCTTCTGTGTTTATCGGAGGTTGTCCTTGGGGTTGGAGTTATTACTTCCTAAGGCTGAAGTAATCACATCTGTGCTTATCTAGTTAAGCTTATAGTTTGTTAGTAGCATTTCAACATATCTTTGGTTAGCTATTTTTCAACTATTTCTAGGGTAGAACAAAAGAAAAAGCATTTAATAATGGTTACATTTTTACAACATAAGGGTTAATATTATACACATAACATTCATTATTTGCGAAAAGCCAACACTAGAATATGTATTTATAACAGGTCTAACCTTGGGGTCAGGGCAATCCAGGGTGCATCAAAAACAGGGCAAGGAGGTTTGGGTGCAGCTCGGGGCTCTGTCCTTGCTCTGTCTGGTGAAGGAGGAGCAGTCACAGCTTTGAATCCAAGAGTGGACAAGGCTTGTGCTGGGCAGACCACCTGCTGTCACTACAGCAATGCCTTCACCTGGTGTGTATTTGCAAGTTCTGTTCATTTATAGGTTGGGTTTTTTCAGTTGAGTCTTAGATACCTGCATGCAAGTTGAAGAACATCAAACCTGTTGTTTGTTGGATCCTTATAAGCAGCCCACAAAGCCTACGGGATCTACAGACTGAAAATTGCAGTTCAAGGACCTTAAATATCTGATTTTTTTCTTCATTTTAAGGATGTTTCTGTAGGTGAATCATTAGAAAGTAATTCAAAGTTACTCTCAGCGTAACCTATGTAGGTGTTTCACCAGAGCTTCCCTCATCTCTTCCCAAGTGTTGTCTGTGTCTGGCTCCCCTTTCAGAAAAAGGATACAGAGACAGAATATAAAAATGAGGCTTTTGCTGATGTGAGGTAATCCCTGAAGTCCAACTCTTTTCAGTTAGTTCCTTGAAGAAATCATATGGGGGG
>VZRO01005358.1:649948-663640 GCA_013397915.1 Daphoenositta chrysoptera | reverse complement strand
AGAAAGGAAAACACATAAAGGTGTGCTTAAATTTCCTGTCCTTTTGGGGGTGCTTTCCTAACAGGCTTGTTTCCCAAAGCACCGAGAGCTTAGCAGCTCCCTCTGACTTCCACCTTGCTGCTGCTGGAAAATCGCAGGCAGGATTTCAGGAAGCTTTAATTTGGCAACCTTATCTTTTAAAATTGCAGGCCACTGGAATGTCTTCTTCCTTCTCCCACCAAAGGAGGATGTCCCCTCCTCATGCTGCTCCTCCTGCAGCATCAGCATTCTCATCCTTCTGTCAGCACTTGTGTGGCTGCAGGGGGACAAATGTACCCAGGACAGGAATTTTCCCCCTAAGGTGCTAAGCCTGCTGTGCATTTATATTTATTGACAATCTTCAAGCATTTCCCTTGTCCTCTGTTCCCTTGCTGGAGCAGAAGGCAGAGACAGGTGCTCTTAAATCATTTTTGCATGGCCTTTTTTGTGAAATCCATCCATGTAACAGCAATAATAGCCCCATCAACAATGACAAGCCCTTGACCTGGCTTTTTATGTCTCTGAATTTCATTTCTTCTGATTCAAAAAGCAAAAAACACCAACAGAAGTCTTTTATCTTTTAGGACCAAAGGGGAAAAGAGGAGCTGTTGCCTTGTTTTCTAAGGCATAGACAAACAGCTTCAGCTGTGATTGTGTCTCTGCAATGATAATGCTGAAAGATGTGCAGCTTTTCAGGGACCATTCTGTTCACTGAAATTTTAAATGAGACCAACAACTGGGGACCCCTTGGTCTCTTGGCTCAGTTCAGTATAATCCAGCAGGAAATACCTCTGTTCTGGCAGTAAAATCCTAATTTTACATAACACAAAAGTGCATGAAAGCTCTTGTCAGACTGAAAAAAACGTCCGGAATCTCTTTAGTGGTGAAGGCTGCAGAAGGCTTATCATGTGGTCCATTGTTCTTTATTTTGAATGCATCGGGAGGCTCGAGAATTAATATCTCTAGTGCCAAATTCCTGCCACCAACCCAAGAAAGCAAAAAAAAATAGATGTAACAGCTCTCTTCAAATGCTTTTCCCACTCTGTGCTCCTGCCCCTGGCCACATCCCTCTCTGAGTGGCTGAGGCCATGCATTTACTCAGAGTTCCTGGAAATCAGGGGGGTCCCTGGTGTGCACAGCCTGTCCCTGTTGGTTTAGCAGAAAATAACGTTTGGTCCTGGCCAGCTGAGCAGGAATAATTAAGAGTAGCTGGATGAGTGCTCCTGTACCCCGGGGACTGCTTGGAGCTCTATCCTGGATACCCGTGTCGGCCTGCCCTCTGTGCAGCCTGGAGGCACGAGCCGTCAGGGCGGCGTGGAGCTGTTTTTGGGGAGCTGCTGCACGTGCTGGGGCCGGGGGCAGCTCCGCATTCCCAGCCTGGGAAGCCGCGGGAGCTCCGGATGCAGCCGGGGACGGGCGGCTCCTGCTCAGTGCCGGTGAGGCCGGGGGATGGAATCAATGGCAAAAGGAGGGACGGGGCGGGGAGAGTGATGGGGCAGGGCGAGGAAGGAAAAGGGAGGAGGAGGATGCAAAGGGAAAGAAAACATGGATAAAATGAAGGAAGGGAATAACAAATATAAAAGAACGAGCAGGCTGTCTTGCCTTTCCCCATCCTTTCCTTTCTCCACTTGGGATACTCTGCCTCATCCCCACAAATACCAAAGTCTGAGCCACCTTCTCCTGTGGCATCGTCCCCATCCCACACTGTGCAAATCCCTTTGTCCTCTGGATGTGTATTACAGGAGGAGGATACCCCTGCTCATTAGGCTGTAATAAATCCTTGCAGCATCGCACTCGGGCAGAGCAGCTTTTGGGAGAACCTCTCTGATGTTTGCATGTTTTGGACAGCCCTGCTTGTGTCCTTGGCAGCTCCTGCTCCTGTTGGGATGTCACTCTGGGCTGGCCTTCCTCACACACCAACCTCCCCACTAGGGCTGTTCACAGGGTGCTCACAGGGACCTGGGGCAGCTTCCAGCAGCCTCCCATCATCCAGGGAATGTGCTGCTGCTGCAGAGCTTCACTCTCAACATCCCAGGATTTGTGTAGCCTGGGCAGAAATCTCCCTCCTTAACTGCTCTGCCTTCAGTGCCTGAATTAGGGGCTTTAAAGCTGCCTGGTTTTGTGAGCTCCATTACCTCTCTTAAACCCAGCTATGTCTGCACTGCAATTCCTGGAGCTGCATCCTGCAGAAACAGCAGGAATGGACACAGGGAAGTGTGTAAGGGTTTGGAGGCTTGGCTGAGCCTGTTCTTTTTCTACCATGAACACCCAGTGCTGAGGGTGGAAGCGATTTCAGCAAGAGTGTCAAGTGAACCCCAATACCAGTTCCTTGCTGGTCTGGAAAGGAGAACTGGGTAGGAATCTTGGCTGAAGGGAAATCAGTGGAGCTCTGCTAATTCTCCCTGGCCAATTTGCCCTCACTACAGCTGAGTGATTGATTCTTTTGTCTGCTTTGCTAAGCCCTCTCCTGGATGAACCTACTGAAATCAATTTTTCTCACCTCACCTCCTGTGGGTTCCTGGTAGTTATGGGCACCTAGGGATTTGTAGGGAGACTTGGCTGAATGAATTCCAAGCTACTTTTGTTCTTGGGGCTGTGCCTTGCCCTTCTCAGCTGCTTTCATCTCCCAGTGCAGCCTTTGCATTCTGTGCTGCCTTTCACTGGTGATGCCAGGGCTGATTACATTTGCTGTCTTTGTCCTTTTGCCATGTTCCTTATGCCTGGAATATCTTCCTGGCACTGATACAGGAGACCACTTTTTCCTATCATCCTCTGTGAAACTCATTTCCAGCACAAAACCAGTTAGATGAGCTGATACAGGGTAAAAAAACCAGCAGAGTACTGACCCTGGCTTTGTCCAGGGACTATGGATTTGACCCAGGCCATCTTTTGCTTAAAATTTTCATTTTTCAAATTTTATTTTTGCTGCTTGGTATTTCAGGCACTTTATGCATTCAAATAATGACAAGGATGCTGTTACCTACATCCCAAATGCCAATTTTCATACTAACCTTTGGGAAGTCTGCCTGCTGAAATGTGTCCATCCTGTAGATTTGGAAGCATAGCTGCCATTCCTGTAGGGTGGGACATAGCCATAATCATTTGGGGAAGCTTTAAAGACCTAATTCTCTGAAAATCCGGGAGTTTGCAGCATGGGCATTGCCAGGTAGTCTGAGATTTGTCCACCTGATCCTGGTTCTGGCAGTAGCCAGGGCAACAATCAGGAGGAGGTACAGGAGATGCTGCATAGGGCTGCTAATGCCTATCAATGTTTCATCCTAAGCCTGCAAGGCAAGAGACTGTTCTAAGCCCTGAAACATGATTTTCCCATCTCTTTTCCTATATTCTTTTAGTGCTAAGTATTTTAACTTCAGCTGCTCTTGGCAATGTGCACGTCTCATCTGCTCTTTGGAGCTGGCTCTGTGTAAGGATTAGGCTGGAGAATTTTGTGTGCAGGCAGGTGGTGGAATCTGGCCATTGCTTGGCTTGGAGCAGACGAGGGAAGAACCTGCCCCAGTCCCAGCAGGTTTAGTCCCAGCTTTAGGTGCTGTCACCCTGCTGCACCCTGAGGTCCTGCTCTGCTGCTGGTGCTTTGCTGGTGACAAAGGCGAAGGAAAGCACGGCATTGGTGCCAGGGAGAAGTTGGTGTTTTCCCTTCTGTCTCTGCAAGGAGTGGAGAAAGGTGTGGGAAGGAAGGAAGCTGCGTCTCATTTTCATTGAAAAGCGAGCATGACTAATGCGCCTGGAAACGGGTGGGGGTGTTACAACCATTTTGTGGGACTAGAAAGTCCAGCTTTGAACTTGGAAGGAACCTTTCTCCTTGGCAGCAACAACACATTTTGTTTATCTCTTCTGTCAATCTGACAGCCACTCCGACTGAGAGACTCTTCATTATTAATAATCCCAGGAAGTAGTATTTTAAATTTTTATGGTTTGCGCTTTGCAGCACCTGAACCACAATATATTACATGCACCGAGGCAATGGAGTGGGAATTACAGCAGGGCTGCATGTCCTTTTCCAAATGAATAATTTAAAGTTTTCACAATGCCAGTTATGTTAAATATTATTACTCATTTCTTCAGGGAAAACCATAGAGCTCGAACGCAAATATAAAGTGGCAATAAATGATGTTACATTTAGCCAGTTGGAGACAAGGCTCAGAATTCATATCAGTTCATTTTCTGAAACACTTACTTCATCCCTTTGCTGGAAAATCCTTTTCAAGGTTCCATGCTTAATGGGATATTTTTCAATTTGTCACATTTCACATCTACTCTGCTCCTTCCTCCTCACAGCAAATGCTTTTAATATAGCCCACTTGGTTAGAAGCTTGCTTTCTTTTCCCTTTCAGCAGCCCAAATCCCTGGATTTCCCAGCACTCTCCCACTGTTTACCTTCTCAAGGTTGTCGATGATGGATTTCCTGCTGGTGTAGGCAGACTCTCATCTGTTGTTTCTCACCTCAGCACACCTATAATTTTCCAAAGCATCACTACAGAGAGTGTGCATGGTCCTGCATTCATTAAAGCCAAGGAAAGATTTCCTATTGATCCCAGTTGTGGCACTAGCATTAAGCCTGGAATAATAAGAGCATTTAGGTTTAGGACTCAATAAATGTATTAGCAAACAGCATCATTAGAAACATCTTGTGTGGAGCAGGATGATGGATGTGGCCTGTGGTCCTGTCGTGATGGGGTTTCACAATTTCCTCAGGCCATTCCCTGCAGCCTCCTCTGAGCTCTTCAGAAGGGTTTGAGGGACTGGAATAAGGAGCCAGAAGATCCAAGGAAGAGAACGAATGATGAAACCTTTCCAGACATGGAGAGTTACTACATCTGCTGACCTGGGATGGCTGAGGGCGACAATGCTGCAGAGAGCTGCCATTTCCCATAGGTTGTCTGACTGCCTTCCCACCCCACAATCTTTTGCTAGCCCCTAATCCCAAGAATGTGATATTTATATGGAGAATCTGCTGGAGCTGCTATTCTCTCTCCTTAATGAAATCTGAGAAAACACAGTGCGTTATAAGCAGTGAACCAAGCATGGTCTGAACTCCTGACTCAGCCACCAAGTGGGACTCAGCACATTACTGAGATTCCTTTTTTGTCTTTTTTCCCTACTCCTCCATGAGTAATATGGGATCCTGGGGTCATGCTGTGTGCAGAGCACCCCGAGCCCTTGCTGAAGAATTCCCCAGGATCCCGGAGGTGGAACTGGCTGTGGGAAGGAGCCTGAAGCCAGCTCCGATGGGTCAAAGCACTTAAATGCACACTTAACTTGAAATATCCGGCTCATCCTGCTGGTGTTAATAGGACTACTTGCATGTTTAAGTGCTTTGCTGAATTGGTGGTTAATTAGCTCGAATTCTAAACAAACCTGGTTGAGGAAGCTGCAAGGACTGCAGTGTGGATTCCCATAATCAGATGCGTCTTTTTGCTGGTCCATGGAAGCCCTTTTCTCTCCTCTGATATTCTCACAATCACTCTGCAAACCCCATCGAGGAAGCAACTTTCCAGAACCAGCTTTATTTTGGATGCAAAATGAAGAAAGTCCCAGGTCATTTATTGGTGTTCCCTTTACTGCATAGGCAATGAACAGCTCAGTTCCTGCAACTTTAAGGTGTTGTATTTCTGGGAAATGGTGTGAAAACTTTAAGAACAGATCACAGGAGCAAGATAATCGGCGGGGAGATTCCCTGAGCTAAATCCATCTGGAAGTTCCCCCTTGGAGCAGCTCTTTTCCAACGTGCCAGCATCCCAGAGGAGGGAAGGAGGAGATGGCATTTCCTTCCCTTCAGCTTGCTTTGAATCGCAGCCTCCCCAGGACCCCAATTTCCCCCTGCCTTTCCCTGATTTCAATCCAGAACGACAATTCCCAGGGCAGCGCCGCTGCGGAACAGACGAGGAGAGGGAACGGGGATCATTCTGTTGCTGTGGTTGTGATAAACGGCAGCAGCTCTCCCAGGAAAGCTGTCGTGGAGCGAGATGGATGTTCCTTGTTTGCATGGGAACAGTGGGATCCGGGCTCCGATGGAACTGCTCGGGGGCAGCCGCTGATAAATGAGCGCTGATCATTGCCCCGACTGCGAAGTCAGGAGGCTTTTATTACTCGACGTTCAACAGCAATTTGGGTAGAATTTCTGGAAGACTTCGCTGCCAGGAATTTTTTTGTCGCTGACAAAATGGAAAAAGAAGGTGAAAAAGGAGTGATGGCAGGGAATGGGAGAAGGCAAATCTTTTTCACCCAACTCAAATCAGAAAGCTGGAAAATGAAAACAGAAAAAGCAAAAAAAAAGAAGAAGAAGAAGAAGAAAAGCTAAAAATGCAGAAAGGTTTTTTTAGAAGATTGATTGTTTCTTTTCTAAATTTGCACTTTTAACTCTGTAAGAGTGGGATCCATGCTCATGCTGATTTATTTAGCCTGTGGGGGACTGAGAAAGAAGGAGCTCTGTTCTTCTCAATGCACACATCATGCCCTCAGCAAAATTGCATTTTTATCGTTTCTGCCACGGTATTGAATGGTTCCCCCCCACCGCAGGTTTTCAGTTTTGTTCGACCTTTGTCGTTTGATTCTGTGCTCTCCTTTCGAAATGAGACTTCACTGCCTGCCCTGTCTTTCTTCTGCTGAGTAATTCCACCGGGTGTGTTACAAAGACACTTCTGGACAGCAGGTTTTTAACTTCTGCCGTGCTAAAAGCCCTTTAGCAAAGGTACTTCTTCCCTCTTCTACCAAAGCTTTTTGATACCTCTGCAAATTTCTCTGCAAAACACTGCCCAGAGTGACTCTGGCTCTGTGCACACTCATTTCACTGCTGGCACAGTCAGCAGATTGTGTTTCAAGTACCTTCTGATGTGGCTGGGGTCTGAGCTTGCTTATTTATTCCCAGATGTGATAGAATTGCTACTGGACCTGGACCTGATGCCTGGTGAAGGAAGGGTTCATTTTCAGTCTCACTCTGTATCCCTGCAGACAGCATGAATCAAACTTTCCTGCTTATTGGTGCAATGGAACAGTTAGAAAAATAACCATAACAAAATTGGTGTTGATGATGAAGAAAATTAAATTATAGCTAGAAAAAAGGAAGGTTTTTAATTTGATTTTTTTTCTTATAGTCTGGCTTCATGGTCTTTCATTAAGACCCAGCATTAGAGTTTGTGGAAAAGCCCTCATGTAAATTAAAAAAAATTGTCTGCAGCCAAGATGTATGTCAAGCAGGGAGCATGGATTTGGGAGAATTGGATATTGTCTGAAAAGAGAAAGAGAGCAATTTCTAAGCACTGGCTGGCAGGTGCTGCTGGCTGATCCTCTATAATTTACTGTACTGGGTTTACAAAAGGCCAGGGAGAAGACTGAAGGCTGGCCAGCTGCACGAGTCTGGGTGCACTTGCCTCCTTTGGAGGGAGAAAATGAGGTTATTGCTTGTCTGAAACTCAGAGCTGACCTGGGAGCTTTGTCTTGGCTGCAGAGGGAGCTTTGCTTTATTTTGCCCACAGTGTGCTGGACAGAGTGGGCAAAATGGGGTTTGATTCACCAGTGGGTTCAGAGCAGGGTCAGGATTCACCCCAAAGCTGCCCAGTCAAGTTTGTCCCCAGGGGTCACTTCCCATCCTCTGTGTTGTGTCATCAGAAATCCCGAGCTCCCAAAAGCTCATAGAAATGTATTTGAGTGGCCTTTTGTCCCTTCTTCTCCCCAAGTATTAATATTGCAAATGCTCCTGTAATAAATACTAGCGAGAGGGATTTGCTGAAGGATGTAAATATTCATCAGTCTTTAATGATTTGCATTTGAATCCAGAAAATTGGCTTATGACTCCTCACTGCTTTTCTCTCCCTCTGATTTTCACATGCATTAAATGCAGGAGGATTAAATACCTGGGGTTCTCTTTGGTCCAAAGCAGACTCTGCTGTCTTCATTTGGAAATAAGTCCTTGATTAGCTGGGAACTCAGCCTTGTGCATCACTTAATCTGTTCCAATCCTTCACCACGGTTTTGTTTCTAACTAAGAGCTTTAGGATCACTCTTGTCACTCTCATCTGGAGCAGCCTCCACTCCTGGAGTTTTTCATTTTCACCAGGCTGCAGCTCAGAATGGGGAGCCAAAAAGTGGAAGGGTCTTCTGCAATAGTGTGAACCACCTCATTTCATAAGATTAGTAGGACCTGGATTAATCAGACTCAGATCTTAGCGGGAAAGCCAAGGTGATAATACAAGATAAATATTGATAATTTGGAGCCTGAATGAATGAGACACCAAATGGCCTCAATTTAAATTGGCTTCAGCAGAACTTGTTTGGACAGAGCTTTTAATTAGTGAGGGTCTTTAGGATGGGCTCTTCTTCTGCCTGTTGAGCATGATATAAAAATTAAATGCCTAGTCCTAAACAAAAGTGGGTGTCAAACATTTTGCTGTCAGCTATTTTAAGGCTCAGTGTGATAAGCTCACTGTCCTAGTTCTGTGTATCTGCCTATTTATCTGCCTCTTTATTCCTGGGGGGATGATGGCTTTGTGTTCATTTATGGTGCTTGTGTAGGTCCAGGGGATGGTTTAAATAGAAAAGCTTTGATAACAACCCAAAATCTGTGCTGTGGGCAGAACCCTTAAAAGTGTTGTTATTTTCCAGGTAATTGTGAAAACAAGAACAGAATATCAGCCTGACCAGAAGAACAAAGGAAAACTCAGAGTGCCCAAAATTGCTGAATTCACAGTCAGTTTCACTGATGGGGTAACAGAAAGACTAAAGGTAAGAAATGCTTATTCTGCTGTCTTCTGATGCAAATGCCATTCCTTTTAAAATAACTGAATCAAAGTGACAGGAAAGACATAACAAATTTAACACTCCACTCATCACCAGGGTCAAAGAGAAGTTTATCTGCATGAGTGTAATGATTTTTTTAGGACCAGCATGAAAATACCTTCTTAGCTGTATCTAAAGTAGGAAATGCTTTTCTTTCTCAAGAAAATGATGAAAATATATTCCAGCCCAAACTGAAAATAAGCCAAGTTTGAATCCTTTTTCTTCTCAAACATTGGTGCTTAAAAAGAATTTTTTAAAATCCCAGTGAAGATGGATTGAAACATTTTGTTTAGCCATTTAAAACTCCTTTTGTCTCATAGCCAGACAACCCTTTTCATATTTAAAATACTTTGTTATTATTATTGTATTATTACAGATTAAAATCCACTTCAAAATGCATAGAAAAAAAAGGTATTAGAAGAGTATCCAAGCATATCCTGTCCTGTAAGCAGTTTTGCTTCACAGGAATTGGAATTTTGTGATGGAAAATGTTTCCTTGGGAAATTTTCAACAGGCTCTACTCAAACATGGAAAGAAACTCATGAATTATTGAGTGCCCTCGGTTCCTGTTGACTGCAGCACATTAGAATGGCTCAGTTCCTCCTAAAATTAGACTCCAAGTGTGTAGCTGCCAGTTTTTCTTCCCTTTTCACTGGGAAGACCTGGTGCTTTTTCTAAGCCACAGAGCATGGCAGTGATAGAAATGTGAGATCTGACTGCTCATTTTCAAAGTCAGAGGAAATATCAGTGATTTGAGTAGAAAACACAGAAAGTGGGCAGTGCCTGGTTACAGTCCTGCTCCTTCCAAAGCATAATTTATTCTTAAGAGTTGTGGGAATAAATGTTTATGGTTCTTGGGGTTTTTTTTTTTCAGTGGACATCACAGTTTGATCTAAAATTACTTACTTGCTGCTGATATTTACTGAATTACTCACTGAGCTTACTGTGTGTAGTATCTATTTACCACCAGTGGTAGCTCTCCATTGTTCCACCACTAAAGGGAACAGTGAATTAGCCACGGTTAAACCCCAGTCCTGGAAACCACAGCAGACATTTTCCAGTGTGAGCAACACACAAATCACAACCAGACACGATGTGCCTGAGAACCAACACTAAATTTAGAGTCTCCTGGACTGATGTGTTGGCTCTAACCCGCAGTAAATGGCCGTGTTGATGTTGTAAATGCTGGTGCCTCACGGGGTGTTTAACACTCAGTCCTGCAGCCCTGAAGGGTGTAAAAGGCAGTGTAAAACCACTGAAAGGTCTGGCTTTGTTATTTTAAAAAAGCAGTCAAGAGCATCTCCTCCTTACACACTGAGTTAATGTATAGCTCATGGATAAATCCTATTTCATTTACTTCTACAGAGTATCTTGTTTTTCCCATTTTTCAAGTTGCTGTTGCATTCAACCCTCTCCTTTCATGCATTTTTTCCTCTCCCAGTCCTGTTTTTGGTGCAGTTTTCCCATCACTCTCACCAGCTCCAGCTGGGAGCCCTGGCAGAGTTGGGAGCTGGGCCTCTTCCTATAGAGCCTGGCAGCATCACAGTTTCATTTTTGAGCTATTTCCTTTCCCTAAAGTCCATATGATTTTCATTCTCTGCTCTTCAATGTCAACTTATTCATCAGGCAGCCTGTGGTGTAATACTGGATAAGACTCTAAGCCTCTCCCTGCCTGCTTTTCATAAGGCTTCCATGTATCCCATTAAATTTGTAGTATTATTTCCTGACAAAAATGAGCTGAGATAATAGCTAATATTTATTACCTTTTGTACTTTTTCTTTTTATTGCACCACATTTTTGTCCCAGTGCATATTTTTAGTGAAGTTATTAAAAACCTTGCCCTCTGGTTGGCCTATTATCTGGTACTGATGGAATCATTTTACCTTTGTTTTTTGTAAGAGGAAATCACAGTAAATACTTAACATTTATGATCTCGGTTTGGCTACATTTTTGAAAGCTTTGCAAAGGATGGTATAACTGTGATCATCATATTTTCTTTCGCCCTTTTGAGAGTAGAAAAGTCCTCCAAGCCCATCGAGTCCAAGCTGTGCCCCATCCCCACCTTGTCCCCAGCCCAGAGCTCGGAGTGCCACCTCCAGCCCTTCCTGGGACACCTCCAGGGATGGGCACTCCAAACCTCCCTGGGCAGCCCCTGCCAAGGCCTGAGCACCCTTTCCATGGGGAAATTCCTGCTGCTGCCCACCCTGAGCCTCCCCTGGCCCAGCCTGAGGCCGTTCCCTCTGCTCCTGTCCCTGGTCCCTGGGAGCAGAGCCCGACCCCCCCGGCTGCCCCCTCCTGTCAGGTAAAAAGTGGATATCAGGGAAAGGTTGGATCTCAGGAAAGGTTGGATCTCAGGGAAAGGTTCTTCCCCAAAGGGTGCTGGGCACTGCCCAGGCTCCCCAGGGAATGGGCACGGCCCCGAGGCTGCCAGAGCTCCAGGAGCGTTTGGGCAGCGCTGCCAGGGATGGACAGGGTGGGGCTGTTGGGGGGTCTGTGCAGGGCCTGGAGCTGGACTGGATCATCCCGTGGGTCCCTTCAACTCAGGACATTCTGTGGTCCTGTGATGCAGAAGAGCAGGATGTCTGGAGGAAATTTTGAGATCATGTGAACCTGCCAGCCAAGTCCACAACTGCCCTTTTCCCTGCCTTTTGGGTATCTTTTATAGAAGAAACTAATGAATCATTAGACAACTTTCTCACATGAACAAGCCCAAGCCAGAATTTAAGCTTATGCTTGCATATTTTTCATCCATCCAGAATAGCCCAGATCTGAGCTCTTTAATTATCATAAAGAAGAGACTGTCCCTAGGCAACGGTTCTTATTTCACACCAGCTCTTCCAGGAATCTGAGATAGCTCCTTGCGACTTGTCACATCCCCTAATAGATGAGATTGTGATTCTCTCCAGCTCAGCACACGGTGTCCTGGATGTTTGACCAATTAGGCTGATTCTTTAGCTGGATGAGTCAGCCCATACATCCTTTATAACAACTGTTTAAATAGTTGTGTGTAGATGGCTTACAAGAAAATGATGTTAAAATAGCCTTATGGTCGAGCCATCCATACAGAAAAGAAATTTCTCTTCTCGTTTTACTCCTCCACAGAGAAGCAAAGAGAACATTTTTCTAAGCTGACAGGCGGTGATTTATAGACCTTGCCTTCTCCAGACTGCTTATACCTTTGGAGTGTGCTCCTCTTGGAAGTTTTTGAGCTGCAGAGATCTCGTTTTGCAGTAACTCTGTGAGCTGAGGTTTCCCAGGCTGAAAGGGAAGGGTGGCTGCTGTTTCCCTTTCATTTGCAATGCTTTGAAGGGAGCTCCTGTTCCTGGGCTTTGCCATCCTGTGACAACACTGAGGTGCATTAGAGAGGCTCTGTAACTGTGTCTCTGATTCCTCTGTGGGGTGACAGCTCTAACCCTTTGCATCTTCCTGCTCCTTCTCACCAGTGATACCCCATCTTACAGCTTTTAAGAACAACCTCTCATATGTGAGCAGTCATTCTGCCCTTAGTTCTATCAGTACTGAGAAGAGGTGGAATCCCTTTTGCTTTTCAAGCAGATTACCCATTAAATGAAGTCTTGTTACTTCTGGAGAACAGGGTTTCCAATGACTCCTCTTCTCTTCCAACCAGTCCAGACAGCACAGAAATTGGCCAGAAGCATTTATTTATTAAATAGCACCAGAAGAGGGGCTGGAGTGGCCTTTCATTGTAGGCTTACTGAGCATTGGGTGGACACCTGTAACTGCTGGTCCCTCACTGGTTTTACACTAACTGGTCTCTTTGTTACACCAGTCTGAGCCTTTTCTCACCACTGCCACACAACTATTCGTTATTTTCAGGGAGACAGTGATTTATTGACTATTAGCTGGGTGATAGTTATCTCCCATAGTTATCTGACTTTTCTTTAAAAAGTTGATGTTTTCAGAGTTGGAATAATTAAACTCTGTACTTGTCTTTAACAGAACAAGTTGGGAGTGGGTGTATGGGGGAGAAGTTGAGATATTTAAGATGTTTTTTGCAAGCAATTTATCTACCTGGAGGAATCATCTGCAAGAATTGATCACTGCTTCACTCAAGAAGACTGGGAGCTTCATTCTTCTTGCTGCAATTTGGCAGGAGGCATTTGCAGAGACACAGGCTGTGTAATCTGTTGAGTGTGCAATGACAACTATTTCTTATCATCAGATCACCCCTCTCCTCCCTCCACCCTGAAACTGCCCTGACAGATCCAGGAACCAGCGGATGTAATTATTGCCCACACTTTTCATCAGGTCCTTAAAATTTAGTGGAACCCGTGCAAATGCTTCTGTTGTTGAAATGCTCTTACTGGAACAATTATTTTCCTCTGACCTAATGTGAAAGATTGAGAACAAAATTGCTTTGTCTCCAGCCACACCCTACAAACCAGACCTTGATGCAAGAATTGTTCATGGTCAAACCTAAGCCAATATCTGAAATGCTTGGCTCATAATTAAGAAAGATTTTTCTGGGCCAGGGCCAGGGATTCATTTCCTGTTGGTAACAGCTTTGCTAAATGGAAGGTGCTCCTCTGCTTTCCCTTCTGGAAGGTGAGCCATCAAATCCCCAGGGAATTCACACTTTGCTGCACACGCAGAGCCCCAAATGTGCCATTCCTGCTCCCCCTTCCCAAACTCCCTGCCCATGCCAGGGATCCTGCAAACTCCTCCTGGGATGTTCTGCTTTCACCTGTAGGCTGTTATGCTGCTCATTCTTCCTCTAACCTGCAAAGAAATCCCAGAAAAACGGCTGGGGCTCTTCATTGTGCCCATTCATATGTAAATAAATTTCAAACCTCCTTAATTGTTCCGTTCCCACGGGGCAGGAGTAACCCCTGGCGAAAGGAGTCCTCTGAGTGTGAGCAG
>VZRO01005358.1:638046-649911 GCA_013397915.1 Daphoenositta chrysoptera | reverse complement strand
AAAAAAAAAAAAAAAATCCCAGCGTTACCATGGCAACTGCCACATCCCATCTCTTATCGGGAGCGGCGCTGAAGGATCCCATCACCCTGAGTAATGGAAGAGCTGCTCGGGCCGGGAGCACGGGCTGTACACAGGGATTTCTCTCACCCTGCTGGGAATTGCTGCTGGGGCTGAGACGTTGTTTCAGGATCCGGGAGAAGGAGGGACAAAGCAGAGGAAAAGCAGAAATGTGGCAGGCACGGGGAGCAGGCGCTGGCACCAGCACTGGGGTGGCACAGTGGGTTTCTGTTTCTTGCACTCAGAGAGGGGCTTGGAGAGGTGTCAGTGGGAAGGGGCTTGGAGAGGTGTCAGCGTGCAGGGGCTGATTTCAGTGCCCAGGGACTGATTTGGAGGAATATTCCCTCCCTTAGGGAGCTCTCAGCTGTCACCAGGCCATCTCCTGTCCCTGTGGTTGCAGTGGGCAAGTCCTGGCAGGGCTGTCAGGCAGCTCTCACTGCACCTGAGTGTTCTCCAGGCTGTGGTGGATGACTCGAGCGTGGAGCCAAAGCCTTCTCTTTGGAGGTTGAATATTTCCCAGTGCAGTGCAGGAGGTCACAGGTTCTCTTTTCCCAAAATCCACTGCCCAGCCCTGCCTGGCCTTGATGCAAACTCACACCTGTGTGGCTTCAGGCTCTCACTCGTGGTGTGCATGCAAGCAAGTGAGAAACGTAGCTCCTCATTCTTCTGCCTGGGCTCAGAAATCCTTCTCCTGCTCTGGCTGTAATGGGAAGGGAAGAGGACAGGTCCCATCTGTCCCAGTGGCTCTCCCAGGCTGCGTGAGGCAGATTGATGGAGCCGTTTGTGATCATCACTGACAATCAGGAGCTGGGAGGATGAGCTGAGCGGGGATTTGTGGCTCAGCTGCCAGGGAACAGATCTGTCTGGTCACATCCCCAGGTATGGTGCTAGAAACCCTGCAAGGTTTCCCCTGTCTGGGTAGGAATTTTGTAAGAACTCCCAGCTAATTCCTTAATTTTTTTGTACAGGCAAGGGACCCAGAATGTCATGTCAATGTCTAAAACACAAGAAAAATCTACTTTGATTTAATTAGAGTGCTCTGTACAGCTGGCTTAGGGACCACCTAATAAAGCAAAGAAAAAAACCCCAAATATGTTTTTTTTAATAGGAAATGGGCCATTCCTTGCAGTGCATTCTTGTTTTATGTTAGTTTTACACACACATACACTCTTTTGCAAAGTCAGGAAAAGCCTCTTAACTCTGTTTTATTTTTGCCATCTGTGAGCACTAACAGAGTAATCAGCTGAAGAGATTTTTTCAGTTTTGGTTTGGTTTTTTTTTTCCATTTTGATCTTTGGAGAAAAGAAGAAAGTGAATTGTCATGCAGAAGATCTCCAAAAGTGGAAGTCACAGAGAATATTCACCTGCCTAAGTATTTGTGGGGTACATCTGCTGAAAGTTCATTCCCCAAACCAGGATATATTGAAGGAAGAAAGGATTTACAGAGCAGAAACCTCAACTGATCCTTGGCTTTGGAGAAAAATGCTTGAAAATATTTCCATGAACGACCACATGGAGATACCCCTGGTGCTAATTACAGGATGTAATTGCAGTTCCCATTGGGTCTGGGGGATTTCTCATGCTGCATCTCTGTCTCCAACACCACTCTGCACTTACCTGTGCCACCCCACAGGAAATCTGTGTGTTGGGCAATTTTCCTCTCAGCATTTGAGGTGAAATGAAATATTTAATGCTGGTGTGGCCACTGTAGCAAAAGAGACCGAGCAGGATGGAGGAGCAGGAAAGAATTTTCAGCTGAGTGAAACCAAAGCAAAGTTTATTGCCTGTCATGAAATGCATTTGGAGTCTTGTAGCCAGACCACTGAATGCTAAAGAAAAATAATAATCAAGGAAATGCAAAGCTTCACTCACACATATTTCTCCATGCAGTGTTTCACTCTCTTTCTAAAGCAGCACAGGCTGTGATTGAATGTTAAACAGAGCTGAGCAGCCTCTTGTTGGTACTTGCAGATGTATTAAAGCCTGTTGGGTCGGATCCACAGCTAATGGAACTGGCCTTGTGCCTTTGCAGGCAGCGTAATCACCTCGATTATTCATTTCTGTTGTTTGCTTTTAAAAGAGTAGCTCTTGTAAGTCATTTGCAGCAATAAAGCTTCATCTTTCTAATTCAAAATGGAAAGGCTTTTAATTCTTAAGTTACCCAGGGGACACTTTGCTCACCAAGTCCTCACTTTGTTCTCCTATAAAGCACCCACATAATAAGTTTTTAAGGAGAAATGGGTGTACTGGACCATGAATGCAGAAATATTATTTCCTACTCATGATGGGAGATGTAAATGCTGAAATACAGGTGAATTTGTTGGCCTTCTTGAAGGAACAAACTTCCAAGTGATTTTTTTCCAGGCACAAGATTGCACTGAACAGAGGTGTTTTAATTCATGCAAGCCTGAGCTTTGGCAGAAGGTAATTTCACAAAGCAAATGCACCTCAGCTTTTCCCTAGAGCCAGCCTCATCCTTGGCTGGGGGATGGTGGTGGTCTTTGGGTGGTTTTGCCCCAGGAAAAGCCAAGATTTGGGGAATTTAGATGCTTGCAGCTTTGGGTGGCTCTCTGTGAGTGGGGACTGAGCTCTGGAGCTGGGCTTGGGGGATGTCAGGTGTCAGGAAAAGGCAGCAGCAGAGCAGGGAACACAACCTGCAATTCCCAGGGGTGTTGCCATCAGCTAATCCCTAAATCCCTTCTTACTCAGGACTCCCAAAGCTTTCCCTGCACCAAATCCAAGAGCAGGGAAGAGGGAGAGGGGAAGATTTTGCATTCATGAGACTGTGCAGAGGTTGAGTCTTGGCAGGCAAAGGGCAGGCAAGGAGACAGTTTATTGATGACTTGATTTATCTTGTATTCCTGTTAATGCATTTAAAAAGGGCCTGTGATGAGCTGAGGCATCCAGTGCCATGTCCCACGTGGAGTGACAGGAGGGAATGTCACAGCCGAGGCTCTGCCAGGGCACAGGGGAACGGCTGCACACCAGGAAGGCTTGGAGAGGATGTTTCTGTCTGCTGCAGCCCCACTAATGGGAAAAACACCTCAAATCAGGGATCTGCAAGGAAGCCCCTTCCAGCACTGCTCAGCTCCTCAAATGGGCTGTCAGGTGTTCTCAGGGTGTGGGTTTGGGAAGAAAAGCTCCTTTCTGAGCCGTTCTTGAGTCACCCCACTTGTGTAATTTGGGGGGTTTGCTTCTTTTCTTTTGGAGGTGGCAGACAGAGAATCATTGAATGGCCTGGGCTGGGAGGGACCTGAAAGATCTCCTGGTTCCATTGGGAAGGCTTATGACAGTTGAAAGACAAAGAAAATACTCTTGTAGGAGTGGGGGAAAACACCTTTAAACACCTGTCTGGTCTGCCAGAATGGCCATGGATTTCTCTGGTGTTGCTAGAAACAACATCACCCATCTCACTGCACCAGCCTGCTTGATGAAGGAATTTTTTAATGGCATTAAATGGCAGAAAAGAGAAAGCAAACCAAACAGAGCTTTTTATTTACCTAAATGGCAATTCACTGATATTCATTGGTGAAGCAGCCTTATTTAAAATGGCATTTAGAACTTCCATAAGGAACGGGGGCTTGGAAACGGAGCCATGAATTTTCCATCCAAGGGGTTTGACTTGGCACGGGGAGATGTCACGCAGCCTGCAGCTGGCACCAGACACTGTTAAAAAGATCTGAGGCTATTAGTGCCTAAACAGCCACTAGAAATTATATTACATGATGGAGACTGGCTAATATAATTGAGCCAGCTAGTTATTGTGTGCATAATTTAATTATTTGACAAATTGCTTAGAAACACGGTGTGCTCCTTCCACACTTGTGCTGCTCTCACAGCTTTAGGAGGCGCAGAGCAGAGGAATTGCTGGTGGCTATCCTGGAAAAGAGATGTTTCATTTTAAGATTTGCAAACTTGGAGAGGTTCTCTGGTGTTGTCACAGTGGGCTGGGGTGTGCAGAGATGATAGAGCCCGCGGGGACGTGGCTGGGACAGGAAATTGGCTCAGCCACTGCTGTTTCAAGTGGATTCCTCTGAGGCTTTGGGGTACTTGTATAAATGAGCCTCTCTGGACTCTCTGAGTGTTTTGGACTTTGATTGCTGGGCTGAAAGGAACCCGTGGAATAGTGGAGCAGAAAATCCTGGAATGGTTTGGGCTGGAAGGGACCTTAAAGCTCATTCAGTTCCTTCTCCTCACATGGGCAGGGACACCTCCCACTGTCCCAGGCTGCTCCAAGCCCTGTCCAACCTGGCCTTGGACACTTCCAAGGATCCAGGGGCAGCCACAGCTGCTCTGGGCACCCTGTGCCGGGGCCTCACCACCCTCACGGTAAAATTTTTTTTCCCTAATATCCAATCTAACCCTACTCTCTGTCATTTTGAAGCCATTCCCTTTGCCCTGTCGTTCCAGGCCCTTGTCCAAAGTCTCTCTCCATCTTTCCTGCAGCTCCTTCAGGCCCTGCAAGGCCACACTGAGGTCACCCCAGAGCTTCTCCTCTCCAGGTGAACAATCCCAGCTCTCCCAGCCTTTCCTCCCAGCAGAGCTGCTCCATCCCTCTGATCCCCTGCTGCCTCCTCTGGCCTCTCTCCAGCAGCTCCAGCTCCTCCCTGTGCTGGGCCAGGGCTGGGGCAGCTCTGCAGTGGGGTCTCACCTGAGCAGGGCAGAGGGGCAATCCCAATCCTAATCCCAATCCTAATCCCAATGCCCTTCCTGCTGCCCACGCTGGGGATCAGCCCAGGGCAGATGTAAAAAGTTTCTGGCCCCTGGATGATCCCATCCTCATCTGTTCATATGAGAATTGGGGCCAGATTTGTTTATGGTTATGCATTCTAAGACAAAGGACCAAAAAATCCCACCCACCCTAAAACTTCATGAAGAAACCTCGCAGCACGAAGGAATATTTTCCCATAGCCCTGAAAATGTAGATACCTGACTGAGGACATTTCCCTCTTACAAAACATCTCCTAAACAATGCTTCTTAAGGATCTGGACACCATCTGGAACAAAGCTGTGCTGTAATAATAAAGAACAAATCCTACATCTTCTTGAGCAGTACTAAGCAAATCTGAAGACCCAATTGTGTCACTTTTTCTGCAGTTAGCCTTTCAAAATTTCGGAGGCGAAGCTGTTGCCAGAAGATCAGCAAAATCAGCAACTTATTACAAAAATATTTTTAACAGTGGGGAGTGAACTGTCATTTTTGAAGAAGTGCAGTCAGATCATTTTCACTGCCAGGGTAAATCAGGGTGTCTGGGTGCTGGGCAAGGCACCACAACAGTTCTTTGACAGAGTTTGGACAGTGGGGCAGCTCTTCCTGGGGTTTATTTGGGATGTGTTTTGGGGGTACCTCATCCCCTGCTTCATCCATCTGAGTGTTCTGTCAGCCTGTGGCTCCCTCACTGCCAACTCACCTGAGTTTTCTTGCAATAACAACCAGGATTTGGTGGTTTGCACTTGGATTCCATCCTGGAATACAGGGAGGCAGCCAGGATAGCTGGATCTAGGAGTTCCTGATCCTTAAGCTGTACCTTCTGTGTGGAGATCTGATAGTGTCAATCTTCCATCTCATTATCAGCTGGAAGTTATGGGATGAAGAGGAAAAAAATTGCCCTCCTGAATTTTTTATTGTCAAGCAGAAATCCTTATAATGGATTCATGAGTGCATGGATGTATTTGGATGCCCTTAGATGATTTTGTGATTTTTTTTTCTGCAAGTTAACTGGGTTGTCAGGGGATTGATTGGTTTCCAGGTGTAATGGAATTGCCATAAAGTATAGGAAAAGCTTTGCTGCCTCTCCAAGCACAGCTCTTAAGCTCTTCTCTGAAATAACCTTGACAGAATTTCTGCCAATTTTGTTCATAACAAATTTTGCCTTGTTCTTTACCTTTCTTCTTCTACAAAGAGAAGATTAAAACCAAGAGAACTTCTTCAGCTGAATTGCCTATTAAAGGTCACAAAATTTCCCAATACCCAGCAACACTGAAGGTATCTTGTAGAACCAGACATGGCAGCAGCAGTGGGAACTTTTCCTGATAAACTGGAATTTTGTGAAGAGGCTTGGACTGCAGAAACAGATGGAGGCTTCTGAGGTCCCTAGTTCACATTACAGCTGCAGCGAGTAGGAAAATGGTGCAGAATTTTGTAGGGGTTTTTCCATGGTAAATGATCTTTATCTCTTCTGTGGGTCTGGCTGCTTTTCCTGTAGGCAGCAAGGCTTTTCCTGCTTGGCATCTTCTTGGCTCTGCTCCTGTTTCAAGTGTATATAAGCAGGGAGAAAAGTGTCCAGAGTCAAACACTGATTTACCAGGTCTAGAAATAAAATCATGCCTGATATCGAAGAAGTGCCACCCACGCTGAAAGAGGGGAAATTTCACTTGGATATTGGGAAGAAATCCTTCCCTGTGAGGGTGGGCAGGCCCTGGCACAGGGTGCCCAGAGCAGCTGTGGCTGCCCCTGGATCCCTGCAAGTGCCCAAGGCCAGGTTGGACACTTGGAACACCCCGGGATAGTGGAAGGTGTCCCTGCCCATGGAATGAGATGATTTTTAAGGTCCCTTCCAACCCAAACCATTCTATGATTATATATTATATAAATAAGGAATAAAACTGTAAAAACCTTGCAATGGAAAAAGCTGTTAAATAAATGCCCTGCTGTTTGGATGTGCCATTGTTCTCTGGTTGCCTTTTAAATAAGGCTTTGTACTGGAGCGAGAGAGGGAAAAAGAGAATTTTTGATGAAAAAGGAAATCCTGGGCAGCTGATGAATTCAAAGAGAGCAGGGAGGATGCTTCCATGGGCTGCATGAAAGGCAGGTTAGCTGGAACACCACTGCAATTAGACATCCTCTCCCTGGCACAAAAGCTGCTGGCACCTGATGTCCTGTTGCCTGATGAGCATGGATCCTTTTCTTCATCTGTGCTGTGTGAAAATGCAAAAAATGTTCTTCATCTGTGGGCAAAGGGAGAAACCACCCCAAGTGTGCTGCTGTTGATGGGAGCTTGACATCATCCATGGATGTTAAGGGCTTCTTCCCACATTTTTTGGAGGATGGGGAGAGTTTTGGTGTGGTAATGATGTTCTCTCTTCTCTGTTTCTTCTTAAGGGAACCTTTGGGAATCATTTGAGATCTTGAGGAGAGGGCAGGCAAATCCCCCCCTTCTTTCACCCACTCGAGCAGTCACATGTGACAGATTCATGCCTGCAGCACTTCCAGGTTTTATCTGCTCACTAAATTTTATTTCCCCTCTGTGAGTGTTTATATTGCTTAGAGACTGCCAAGGTTCGTGTTAATCATAAAAAAAAAGTGGAGGTTTATTAGGTATTGCAGCTCTGTGATTCTTTGGTGTTTGAATGTTAATGAAGCTTTGTATGCTCTGGAATAGTGGGAGAGGTGGATCTTAGCTCTGGCATGGCAGAATATCCGGGGGTGGATTTTTCTTCCCTTTCCTCTGGGTTTTAACATCTTACATGACATTTTATCCAGAGCAATTTTACACCATTTATCAGCAGGTGTAATATTGTCACGCTGTAATTTTGTGTGTGCAGAGAGGCAGGAGGGTGAAAATGGGCTCAGTTACACCCTGGAGGGAGGGGAGAGCTCAGCTCAGGGACCTGCTCCATAATGGGCCATAATTAATTGGATGTCAGCACTTTGCCAGAGCAGAGTGACAGAACAGAGGGGAAATTATTATTTGTAGGGACTCAGTGGGCAGAGAAGAGGAAAGGAACCCCTCAAATTGCAGTTCTAAGGGTCATTTCCATAGGCTGTGCATGCACGTGGGATTTAGCAGAAGAGCCATGAAGAGACATTTATTCTCACTCCAGACAGCTCAATTCTTTCCTCTTCTGAAGGCTGAGTTTCTTTTTTCATTGTACATTTAATCTGGGGCAGAGTTGCCAAACTGGAGAGCTGAAGATTTCTTATTTCAGAATTTCTAGCCAGGGCTGCCCCTCAGCATTGGCTTTGGCAGAACAAGATGTGCACCTTGCTCTAGTGCCTTGAAATTAACCCCAAAGGACACTTGTGTCATTGTCATCGTGGTTTTAGCACCTACACTGGAATTAGAGAAAGTGCCAGGCCTAGCAGGCTCCCCTTTTAAACGAGGATGGGTTGATGGACATGTGTTCTACAGGGGAAAATGCTGCTCCACACTGACCTGTCATCAAGATTGTGATGGCTCTTTATGGGGAGGGATTGGTTTTTCCCAGGTCTCCTGTCGGAAAAAGTAGAGCATATTTAATCCAGGAATTCTCTTCTTTTTACTGTTTCAAAGTGACTTTTAAAATTTTTCGTGTGTAATTCAACTTCTTTTGGGAACAGAAATCATGTCAAATTCCATTTGCACCTCCCTTGAACCCAGCTGAGCCCTCTTCCTCTGTATCACCAGGAAAAGGGACAGACTTGCCCAGGTTGGCAACCCAAGTACTGCCATAAAGCTGCTCTGAAATATTTCTGTTCACCCCTGTGGGCACTGAGAGGGATTGGATCCCAAATTTTCATGGTCAGACCGGTGCAATTCATACAACTGCACTCCTTTTGTGCGGGATCCCTCTCCAGGGCTCCCTTACAGTGTTCTCTTAGATCCGGCAGTAAATGCTGCTCCCTCTGCTGCTGCCTTTGGCTTAATTGACCCATTTTGCCACAGATTAGGCCCCAAGGAGAGGTTAATTCAAGCAGGAATGTTAAAAGGCAGGTCGGGGCTTCACTGAACTCTTTGTCCTTGGCAAAGCCTCTTAGCCCCAGTCTCACCTTTTCACACTTTATTCTAAAATATTCTGATTTAACAATTAATTAGGAATCTCTCCTGCTCGATAAGAGTCTCCACAGCCCTCTCTTCCCTGAGTTTTGGATGTGACGGGTGAGATTTGACACCAAGGATACAGATTTACCTTCACTCGTTTGTCTTAACCACCAGAATTGTAGCTCTGCATCTTCCAGGAATAATCCCAAGGTGCTGTGCAGGAACACCCTCTCCAGGCAGTTCTTCTTCCTGTGGGATTGCTGGGAAGGCTTTTCCTGCCCTGCCAGGAATTCCAGTGGCCCCTGGAGTCCGTACAGGATTGCAAATCCCACTGCTTCCAGAATTGCAGCTGCTGGAATGATTGAAGGGGAGAATCAAAGCAGATTTCAGTGTGAACCAATATCAGGCAATTAGTATATATTTATTGATAAAATATTACAAATATTACATAACATTACTGTTGTAAAAATAAGATTATGTTGATTAATTCTGAGATATAACCAGCTTGCTGTTTATTAGCTGCTGCTCCTGACAGGTCTGTCCCCTCTGCTCTGGGAATTATCAGTGTTTTCCCACTTTCTACCATCACCTCTCCTGCAGTTACATCTTCTACAGATAGATAGGATGCACAGGTCCTGCAAAATCCTGGTGCAGCCGGCTCTAATTTAGGCAGTTGGAATCCAGAGCCATTTATGCTGCATTTGTGGAATTACAGGGCCAAGAAAGCTTTGGGAAAGGGGAGGACGGGAGTGTTTTACAGATCCTTGCTCAGTCCTTCAGGAATACACAGCTCAGCAAAAATCAATGATCAGGCCTCAGTCTAGGCACGGAATAGGGACAGAAAACTTGCTGTAGGATGAACTATTTAGGAAGGACCTGGAAAAGCTGGAGAGAAGGGAGCTACAGCAAAGAGACAGAAATGTGCAGCAGGGTGACCTGCTGGGGAATGAGGAGAGGGGGAATATTTGAGCCCCAAAGAGGGAATTGTGGCTGGCACCTCCAACACCAGCACCTGCTCTTTGGACGTGCTGTGGGGTTTTGTCAGTATTTTTGCCAGTATTTTTTGTCAGTAGTGAGGATATTGTCCTTTTACAGCCTGGAGAAAGAGAGAAGGATCCCCTTTCTCCTGCAGGGCCCAGTTCATCCTGGTGGAATCGCCCAGGAGGCACAAAGGGATGGGTGCTACAAAGGGCTCATTCCTCCTCCTGCTCACCTGCCTCTGCTCCCAGAAAAGTGGGATCTGGTCACAGGGCACTTCATCCACACACACCAGACCCCAAATGTGCATTCTGGCTGCTGCTGGGCCCTGCTGGGGCAGAGCTGAGAGCATGGCAACACAAAGGCTCCGAGGACACCAAATACTACGGCAAAATCCACACATTTGCAAGGGGTTAAACAGGAATGTGCCCTGCTGAAAGTCGGCGGGGGGATGGAAGGATGTGGGAATGCAGGGTATTGGATCCAGCGCTCAGTCAATTACCATGCTTAGTTAAGTACTGCACGGTGGAGTGAGGGCTGCAGTCTGTTAGAATGTCTGTTCCTATAAGTCATTTAATTATGAGGTTGCTCATATGCCATTTTAACATATGTACAGTAACATTATCCCTCTTTTCTAGGTCACTATCCTCATAAGCCTGGCTCTTGCATTCCTTGCCTGCATAGTGTTCCTTGTGGTGTACAAAGCCTTCACTTACGACCACAGTTGCCCAGATGGATTTGTTTATAAGGTAAGGAACTTCAGAAGGATGAATTGCCTGAGCTAATGACAGGCTCTAATTGCCTGCATGGTTCCAGCCCAGGATGCTTTTTTTTTTTTTTTGACCAGGCCAAACAGAACATTTGGCAGGAATGTGTTGAAATGGAAAAAGTGTTGTGGGAAATGTGGACGTGCATCTGCCTCCATCAGCTACTGTTACAGTGTAATTGTTGGGATTAGCATTTGGTGAACACTACAGACAGATGTTCAGCAACAATCCCTCATATTTGTGAATGGATTTATTGCAGCTGGGATCCTGCATTTGCTTCCCACACTCCCAAGTAACTGAGGTTTACTGGCATACATTGTAATGCAAAGCAAACTGCTGCAGTGCTGACACCCTGTCCTTTGTCAAAGAAATCCAAATTTGCCCAAGTAGTTCACTTTTAGTTGCTCTTGAGCCTCTATCAAGAACAAAACCATGTAACAATAGCTAAAACTCCACTGCTCAGTGATTTTATATTGAATATTCACGGAGCTGTTTGCCTGGTCTGCTGAGATAAAAAAAAAGAAGTTTGCAAAATAATTCACTGACTTCTCACTGTGAATAAACTTATAAACTCACAGGAGTCTTGACCACACTGGGGATAATCTGTGAGCTGGAAAATAGAGTATGAGGTTAGTGTATTGATCACTGTGAATTATTCTCTTAGGTTATATAAAAAGGGAGAATTGGGATTGTTCAGACCAGAAAAGAAAAGGCTTTGGGATGACTTAAATGTGGCCTTCCAGTACTTGAAGGAACAACAGGAAAAGTGGAGAGAGACTTTACAAGGGCTTGGAGTGACAGGACAAGGGGAAATGGCTTCAAAGTGACAGAGAACAGGTTTAGATGGGATATTGGGAGGAAATCCTTCCCTGTGAGGGTGGGCAGGCCCTGGCACAGGGTGCCCAGAGCAGCTGTGGCTGCCCCTGGATCCCTGGCAGTGCCCAAGGCCAGGCTGGACAGGGCTGGGAGCAGCCTGGGACAGTGGGAGGTGTCCCTGCCATGGCAGGGGTGGAATGAGATGGGCTTTGAGGTCCCTTCAGAATCCTGGATTTCAGAATTAAATCCAAACATGATCCTGTGAAAAGAGCTGACCCGTTGGGCTGTTTGCTGCCATGCCCAACCAGGTGCTCATCCCACAGCTCAGGGTAACACTAAACAGAGCAGCACGAAGCAGCTCTGCCTGTCTGGGGATTAATTCTGGACCTCCAGAGCTGCTGGCCCAGCAGCAGAGCAGAGCTGCTCCAGCAGCCCTGCCCGGCCCATCCCCGCGGGTGTCGGAGCCGCAGTGGGCCAGCCCCATCCTCGTTCCCCAGCCCCATCCT
>VZRO01005358.1:571240-627829 GCA_013397915.1 Daphoenositta chrysoptera | reverse complement strand
TCCCTCTTTTTTTTAAAAAAAAAGTCTTTTTTTTTTTTTTTTTATTTTTTTTTATTCTGCAAGTTCTGAGGGATTCCACTGCGGGAGGAGGCGGTGGAAGGGGGTACAAAGTCGGGGGAGGAGCTGGGGAGGGAGGATGCTTCTTTGACACTCTTCTTTTCACATCACCGTTCTCCCTTTTCTCCAAGTGCCGGAAAGTTTCGCGCTCCCACCCACTCCCAGCGGGGCGTTAGGAAAAAGAGAGAGGGTTTTTTATGTGGCTGCCTTTTGTTCCAGCCTCTTCTGCCTTTGCAGGGTCCGTGTGAGCCCTGATAAATATCAGGATGAGATCCGGGGTATTTAAAAGGATTTGTGCTTCTCTTAACTGGGGGATGCCCCAAATATCGCCTGCCTCTCCCAGTTAACCCCAGTGGGGATGGACAGGACACAGCCTGGGGTGGGAGAGTGCCACCCCCAGGGATGGGCACTCCAACCCTCCCTGGGCAGCCCCTGCCAAGGCCTGAGCACCCTTTCCATGGGGAAATTCCTGCTGCTGCCCACCCTGAGCCTGCCCTGGCCCAGCCTGAGGCTGTTCCCTCTGCTCCTGTCCCTGTTCCCTGGGAGCAGCGCCCGACCCCCCCGGCTGCCCCTCCTGTCAGGGAGTTGTGCAGAGCCACAAGGGCCCCCCGATCCCCCTTTTCTCCAGGCTGAGCCCCTTTCCCAGCTCCGTTCCCTTCTCTGGACACGCTCCAGCCCCTCACATTTTCACATTTCCCCCTCTGTCCATGATGGAAAAACTCCTCATCCCAAACCTCCCTTGGCTCCTGCCAGTCCCTCCGGGTTAGGAAGGAACAGGCTGAGATGTTTTCCTGCCTCAGCTCAGCTGCTCCAGGCTGCCCAGCCCTGCAGAGCCCCAGAACTGCCATCACAAGGAGAGGGAATGCCCAAAACGGGCTGGAAAAGGTGAACCATCCTCCTGCACCTCTCAGGGTGGGCAGGGATGGGAGCCTGGGGCTCTCATCGGATCATTTCCCTCCCCCACTGTCCCACCCTGCAAAGGGCTGGGGGAATCCTGCCGGGGCAGAGGATTTTGCACTCCCTGCGTGGAGCTGAGGGCTCTTCAAAGCACACAGGAAAGGGGACCCCAAATCCAATCTGATCCTGACAAGGAATTCCTGTAGGGAAGCAGCCCTAGAGAGCTCTGCGTGCCACGAGGTAATGAACAGATCACAGGACCACTCGGGGCATTAAAGACCCAGCAAACCAAAAGGGCTGTAAATTCTGCCAAGGCTAATTCAGCATTAAAATAAGAAGGGAGAGAACAGAAATAAATAGGCCCAAAGTGTCTCACGCAGCAGCTCTGAGCTATTGCTTTTTTCTACCATCTGAAATCTTATTAACCTGCAAGTTGTTGGGGGTTTTTTAAATTATTTTTTCACTGCACTGTTTTTTCTTGATTTCTTAGTTTGTACTACAGCCAAACGACTCTGGGGTGAATGAATTCCAAGAAAGCTTTTGAAGTAGTTTGTAAATGCAGTAGAAAATAGTTGTAAACTTAATTGAAAAAGGCAAGAAGAAAGCACTGTCTGCCTTTTAAAAAAGCATTGTTCCCTGGCAAGATCAAATGTACATTCAGCTCATTTTGCACGAAGGAATTAAAAAAGAGGAAAACAGAAAACCCTCTTGGTCTTTGTTCTGCTGGCCCAGGTGAGGTGCAGGCTCTGCCTCTTGGGACAGGCACAGAGAGGCTCTTCTCTCCTGTCCCCTCTTCTGTCACCATTTCCCCCTCCCCTCCTCCCACCAGCTGGGTTTTAGGAGGTGCAAAATAACCCAGAGCATTTGCTGTTTGCAGCTCAGTGTCTCACAAAAGCAGCATTTAGGTCACCAAGGCCCCATGAGCTGCCAGCAGCTGTTTAGAAGATATTTTGCAGTGATGCTATCACAGAAATGTCAGGTGCCAGAAGCTTTAAAATGAATGTTTTAAAGGGTTTAAAGGTCATTTTCGAAGATCTCCAGCAACTACAGCCCCAAGCCATGGATCTAGACCCTGTTCTAGACCCAGATTTCAATTTCCCTCCGTTCTTATTTAACCTTTTTTTTAGGGAATTTTCCAGCTCTATTTTCCAGCTCAAGTGCTTCCAGGAACAGGAGAGTCACAGAAAATCACAGAAAACCTTAGGAGATACATGGAGCAGTTTTTTTGTTATGTCAGAGCAGCACTGAAAAGAGCAAAAATTTTTGTTGCTAAGGACTTCTTAGATTTGAAATAGGATAAAACAGGGCAGGGACAGGGAGAGTCATTTTGGCTCTTCCCCATCACTGAGGCTGGGATCTTGTGTCTAGAGAGGCTTCAAAATTCAGGGCAGGAGAGAGAGAAGTTGTGACGAGAGAAGGAAGCATCGAGGCCATTCCTGCTCAGGGATTTCAGTCTGGCACCCTGAGCACACCCTGGAGATGGGCGAGGAGCTCCTGTCCCGTGGGATTTCCCCGTGTGTTTCCAAGGAAATGGAGGGGAAATGCTCTCAGCCTGGTAACTCTGTGAGTTAAGAGAGAAATAATCTTTAAGGTCCCTTCCAACCCCAGCCATTCCCTGATCCTCTGATTACTCAGAAGTGCCCTGCCAGCACTCTGGTAGCCAAATTTGGCCAATTTTATTTGGACTGCTGTCATTGGTGTCTCTACTTGAGTCAGAAAAACACGTCCTTCTCTCCTATCACTCACCCCAGCTGATGGATTGTTGGGTTCCACCACGGGTGTTCTGGAAGAGCAGCCTGAAGGCCCACAAAAGCATCTTCCCCAGGCCCGGGGGTAACCATGGAAACACTTCCAGGGCACCTGAGATGGGCTGGAAAAGAGGACCATGGGTCAGTGACCTTCTTGAGCAATGGCCCGGGAAGATTGTGGTCAGTGGCCTTATATGGGATTATTTACACCTTCCCATAATAGGTGAAATCCTGGGGTTTGATCTTCCTGTTTCTGTGAGGTTCTATCCTGGTTGTGCACTGGTATTTAGGTACCCTGAGCTGTGCAATGAACGTCTTTGCACTTCTCCACCTGCCATGCACAGTCCTTGCCGGCGGGAATGCTGCCATGGATTGCTCTTTTTGCCACAAAAACCCTTCCTCAAACCCCTCCTCCTCCACCCCAGAGCCGCCTGCTGCCCACCAGGGGTTCCCTGGAGTCTGGGGGTGTGAGGAACAGCTCCGAGGGCCCACGGCTCGTGGGGAAGAAGCTTTTCCTTCCCTGGCACGGCCGTTTTCCCGTGAGAGGCTCAGCCAGCTCAGTGCCTGGCTGGGGACTGGCGTTGCTGCCAAACACCACCGAGGAGGAGCCCCCTGGCCTTAGATCTGCTCAGCCACCAGAGCTGCACTTTGTCACCCCCCTGGGGACAAGCCAGGACTTTCCTCCTGTTAGAACATCCTGGAGAGCTGGGGCCATATTTTATCCATTTTAGATTTTTTCCTGATGCTGATCAAATCCGTTTTTCCTGTTGGGAGTTCAGGGGTTGCCTTTGGCAATGTCAACATTTGGTGCCACGGAACTTCCAAAAATGGGACGTGGCAGAAGGGCCAGTTGGCAGGAGAACAGCTGTGTCATCTTAAAAATAAAAGCTCAAGTGGAAATTTTGGCTCTTTCCTCGTCCCTGGCTTTCCAGGGATGCCATTTTCCACTGGACTTGTGTGCTACAAGACGGAACAGGCAGCACATTTTTAATCTGATAAATAATCTGATGTCCCAGATTCCTCCTGCAGAATGGAAATGAGTAAGACTTGAAGGATCCTTTCTAAATCAACATCTTCATCTTTTCTAAACCTCCCATCACTGAACTGTCTGGATGCCAAAATAAATAATAATCCTTTCTCCAGAGCGTCTTCATAAGACTTCAAACATTTACAGAAATAAAGAATATAAACCTGGTTATTGTCTGAGTAATCACTTGTTTATTGATGGAGACAAGTCTGCTCATTTTTCTTGCTCTCTGGTGAATAGATTAAGATAAAATGTGACATTTAGTGATAAATTTGATATGGTTGGTTACATACAGTTTAAAAAAGGGGCTATCCAATTATTCTTCCCTGTGCTGGTGGAATGCTTTGGGCACCTGTGCAGGAGATTGCCACAGTTATGAAGCAAAGAGCAGCCCCTTCTCCAAGCAGCTGTGACAAATGCAGGGGTCACATATGTTCCCTGGCCCATGGATATCAGTTTTGTTGTCTCCCTTCTCATATTCCAGCAAAACCTGGAGCCCAAGCCAGGACTGTAATGAAAACTCTGCAGTGAGTGAGCAGAGGATGAATGTAGGGACAGCCAGGACCAAGCTGGGAGGGCCAGAGGAAGACAATTTCACACTAATTAGCGCATTAGCTGGGAACTAATCCACCCAAAACACCACTTGGAAAGAGCCCACTAACGGATCCCAAAGAAAAATTCCCCAGGTGGTTCCTTTCTTTAGGCAGAACTGAAGTTTCTGCTTTTTAACCCAAAGCCAGGACAAATGTGCAGTGGTGCAGAGTGTGCAGTGGGGATTGCTGGCCAGGAGCTGCTCGGTGATGGGAACAAAGACACGTCCCTGTGAGGAGTGAGGGTCTCTGAGCCACACGGGTCACCTGAATTCCAGCAAGCAGCAGCAAAGGAGCTGGAATTCCACCTCCTTCCTTCGGGGACCGCCCTGGCTTCTGGCCTGTGAGGCACCACCAGAGATCTCCTGGATCTGCTCTCCTATCAGAGCTCATCTGTGCCCCTTTTCCCACATCCTGGCATTCCCCAGCCACCCCTCGTGCTGCCAGGGGCAGGCTGGCACTGCTGGTGGGTGCTCAGCTGTGCAAGGGTGAGCACAAATCCCAGGGATGGAAGGGAACACCCCTGGAGATGACTTTCTGTTTTACAACAGTATTGCCCTCTGGAAAGAGAGACATCCATGGGCAGGCCACCCTCCAGCTCTGCAATCCATCTGGCTCTGCTCTCTTCTGGTGCTGGCTCCTCCTCATTTCCCAGCTGCTCTGGTTCTTTCAGTAAAATCATCTCTATCACCCGGATCCTCCTGTCATGAACAGGAATTTTAGGATGCAGCAGCCTCTTGGCAGGAGCAATGAGGCATCTGGGCCAGCCAAGGAGTTCAACCATCCAAACAAAGTGACTGGGATTCGTTTCAATGAGGAGAGAAACCAGCAAGTCCCTGAGGGTGCAGTGCATGGGACGGGCTCAAAGGATGGTAAGTAATTAAATTCTTGGCTGAGAGGAACATTTTCCTTGTCCTTCCCTGCTCCTTCCCCGGGGCAAAGAGCCCTGTGCCAGTCTGTGTGCCCTGACTGGTGCTCTGAGATGGGAGAGCTGCTCCAGATTTTGGACCAGCCCCTTATCCTTTGGGTTTGCTGCTGTCCCAGCTGGGTTTTGATGCTCAGGAGGTTCAGGTCGGTGCTGGAATGAAGGTCCCTGTCCCTGCCCTGCCTCGTGTCCCTGTGCCCTTCCCTGCCTTTGCCCGTGGCTCTGCAGCCTGGGAGCTGCAGGAGTCCTGGAGGAGGCACTGGATGGGCTGGGCTCCCTCGCTGTTCTGCCACCTGGATCCCCCAAATTCCAGCCTGGGAACGGGACAATCACAAAAACCCTCCTTCCACAGGGCACTGCCCCCACTCACCCCCTGTGCCGCTGACCTGGGCCCTGCCAGAGTTTAAAATATTCCAAGAAATGGGCAAGAACTTTACTGAACACCACCAGCAACCCTTTCCAGGAATCTTTCTTTATCTGCCAGAGAATGGGAAATAGCAGATAAACAGCATTGTACTGAGTTTCCAGGCCATTGTCCCCAGAACTACACACCAGGCTGCTGGAAACAATGATTTATTCCACCCAGCTTGATAATGAGAAGATGAACGGGCAAGGAGAAACGCGTCAGCAAGAAAAAAAGGCACCAGTGTGCAGTGACACGTTCCTGAATTTATCCTAAATACTCCTAAGCTTTTCAGAGCAGCACATATTTGACTTTTTCAATGGTTTTGATTCTGGTTTTTTTCCCAGCTGTAAGGCCCAGGCTGCCCTCGAAGCCACCAGGGGCTGCCCAGGGAGGTTTGGGGTGCCCATCCCTGGAGGTGTCCCAGGAAGGGCTGGAGGTGGCACTCAGAGCTCTGGGCTGGGGACAAGGTGAGGGTCAGTCACAGACTGGACTTGCTGACCTTGGAGCTCTTTTCCAACCTGACCAGTGCTGGGATTCCGTGCTTTGAGCAGGGGGATGTGGGGTTGACTGGCAGTGGAGGAGCTCAGCAGGCTGCTGGGCTGGAGCTCCTCTCTGCGAGGTGTCCATGAAACGCCTGACAGAGCTGCCTGGGCTTTGGTGGCTCCCTGGGGAATAAAACCTCTCCTGATGTTTACATTCGATCCCCTCGTGCGTTTAACCTGGAATTACAGAGGCAGCAACACCCAGCATTTGATGCCCTGGAGTCGCTTACAAGTGCAAACACAAAAAGAGAGAATTTTGCAAAGACCTCAGAGGGGAAAAGAAGGGGAAAAAAAGAAGAAAAAGAACCTGTGAATCCTTGGGGAAATGGAACATAAAATAACAGGTGTGAGCCCCTGCCACATCGCAAAACTCAGGATTAAACTGTAATTCCAGCTCTGTCTGCTGCAGGTTCACAGAGCCTGACACAGCCAGGGCCCAGGGATCCCGGGGAGGGATTCCTGCTCGGCTTCCAGAGGCACTCAGGAAAGATTCTCCCACTCGGAGAGGAGAGGGAGCCCGGCTGGAGCTCTCCTGCCACTGGGAAGGGAAGCAGAGATCCCTTCAAACAGCCCTATAGAGGGAAAAGCAATTACAACGTGTGAAAGTGCTAATAGGGAACCAGTTAGCGTTTAATGGCTCTTCCCAGAGATCTTTGAGGGTGTCCCCTACTCACACATCTCAGAATTTATTCCATTTCTTTCATTATTCTGAATTCAGTGCCAACCTTGGCACCGTGGGCGACTTCCAGTGTTTTGAGTCCTCAGATCATCAACCTGCCTTGGCAACGAGACCGGTTCCTTGACTCATGTTTTGGTTTTATTTAGTAGAGGCCAGAGATAGAAAAGAAGAGCGAGGAATTGGGACCCTCCCCTTGCTCCCGTGGCTTTAAGGTTCTTTGGAAAATCAGTTATCAAGAGGTGGTCTTTTTTTGGGGAGATTCAACTGATATTACAATGTTCATTTAAGCTCATTGAAAGAAGATTAAGAGACAATTTAATCACAGTTTGAGAGTACCTGCACAGGGAGAACATTTGATACAAGAGGATCCTTTAAAAGGCAAAGGCATTGAGTTTCTGGTTGAATTCAGCAAAATTAAATTAGAAATAAAATTACTAGTTTTTTTTTTTAACAGGGGCACTTTACCATTGTGACAAGGGATCAGGATAGTCAGGAAACCCTGGCTTTAAATCGGGATGAGGTGAACTGGTGGGCTGCGTTCCCAGAGCTGCTCAGCTCTAGGGTCAGGAAGGGATGACCTGGGTGCCGGCTGTAGGTCATGGAATCCCAGAACGGTTTGGGTTGGGAGGGACCCCGAAAATCATCCCATTCCACCCCTTCAGGGCAGGGACAGCTTCCACCATCCCAGGCTGTCCCTTGGAAAGGTGGGAGCTGAAGCCAGGCTCAGAGCACTCTGAGGTGCCTGGGGGAACTGGCTGTGGCTGCCGGGGAGGTTTGAGGAGTATCCCACAGAAATCACATTATTCTGCCAGAAAGGTGACACTTCCTAGCCCTGTAAATTCAAGGATTGTCCTGACCAGAAACACTGTCTGCAAGGAAATTAAAAAGAAAGTGCAAGGCTCTTTCAGTCAAGGTCTGAAATCCTGACCAGGTTCCCATCCTGAGCTGTACAAACAGGAGATTCCTTTTCCAAGCAGTACAAACCACTGGGAGCCATAAATCTCCCAGAAGGGAACTTCTTTTTCCCCTAATTTACATGTTATCTGCAGTCCCCTGTCTTCCCACTCCCAGTTTTGGCAGCGAGGTGTAGCAGTGATGTAAACATCAATATTTTAATGTCAAAGAAGAATACTAAACGAAATTGAATTCCAGTAAGTGTAAAGGAAACTCAGCAATGGCCCTCCTATTGAATCCTCTGCAGATTCCAGATAATGGATTATTCAGAGACCTCCAGCTCATAAAAAGGTGCCCTTTATTCCTGGAATTTGATGCAGTTCTCCCTTAAACTCTGATTATTTTCTGATTCCGTTGCCAAGTGGGTTTTGACACAGTGGTACAATTTCCTTATCTCTCTCTTAAAAGTCGCTGCACTGGGCTGTGTAAATGAAAACAGCAGCATTTTCCATGTGGATCTTTTCCCATCTGTGTGATGTTTATTAAAAAGAATAAATCTGAGGGACACTTCCCAGCACAGCAGAATGGGAAATGCAGCTGCTCCCGGCAGGTGCTTCCAGCTGATAAATAAACCCCACTGCCTGGCCACACACAGCAGGGGATTTTCACATGCAGGAAAATCATCTGGAACTCCAAGCACCGAGCTGGAAACACGGCAGAGAGGAGGAATATCTGCAATAGGAGCAAACTGGTCCCAGTTCAGACAGAAACCATCACTGGGCTGGCCCATTACCTCCCTGACCACTCATTCCCCCAAAATCCAGTGTGCACACAAACGTCCTTGTGACTGGGGCTTGTTGGGGATGGAAACCCTCGGCCCAGGGGGTTTGGGGTTGTTGTGTTTGGCTCTTCCTTGGGAATCTCCTGGAAACGTGGTGCAATTCAGAAATGCAATCCAGGAATCCCCTGCTGGCCGCTGAAATCTCTGCTGCTGGATAGAAGGGAGAATTTGTCTCTCACAGATCTAGAAGTTTCCAACAGTCCCCCACGTTTATGAAGAGGTTTTGTTCCTATGGCATTTTTTTAGATATAAAACAAGGGTCCAGACCAATTTCCCACTTGGCAGCACAGAAAAGTCACCCAAAGGTTTTTAATTTTTTTTTTTTTAAATGAGTTTTAAAACCCCTGCTGCCTACAGTCCAGCCCATTATTCTTGGAGGATAATCCTGCAAGGGGAGGGATTCGCTGTTCTCACAGGCTTTTCCTCTCCCTTGGCTTTTATGGTCCTTGGCCATTGATGTGCAGAGTGGCTTTGGACAAACTGGACTTTGAGGGCTCCATTCTCATTTGGGAAATGCTCACTAATTTGAGATGGCTTAATTAATATTGCAGACCTTTGATGGGCTCAGCTGCGAGACCCTCCAGAAGATCTGTCTGTAAAGCAGATAAAACCATCAACGATTCCTTTCTGGCGAATTCCCAGCCCTGATCAATGGGATTGGGCTGCCTTGTTGCCTCCCAGGCTGCAATCCCCTGGCATCCTGATGACCTGTGAGTGTTACTTGCAGGAAAAAAGCACAATTAGGGCAAGTTTAGCTTGGAATAAGCTCCTGTTTAATAACAGAGTTTAGCAGAAGCTGCTCACTTTGCAGAGCTGCAGCACGAGATAATTGACCTTAACAGAGCTCCATGCCTTTGCCTTTGATTTGGGCCACACAAGTGAATTTGTGGGCAATTACAGAGGGAGTATGAAGACATAATTAAAGGTTAGGATGAGGTGGACACCAAAGGAATGGCTCTGGAATTAAAGAGCACTAATTCACACAAACAAGCTCTCAGCTCTGCAGGGTTCAAAGAGAACTCTGGGGTTACCTGAGCAGGTAACCCCAGCTCTCAGAGATCTCAGGGCAGCAGAGGCACAGCATTCACATCTCACTGAATGGATGAAAGAAGCATTTTGGTGTTCTTTACATTAGAAATTACACTTTCAAACCAAGAAAACTGATTTTTGTGCTTTGAACCATGAAATAGCCAAGACTCAGAACTCCAGCCAGGCTCAACGAGGCTCACAGACTTTTTGATCCTCAGGAAAAAGCCCCCATTGGTGGTACACCCATGGACAGCCCTCTGGATAAGGAGGATGCATCATTCAGGGTTAAAATTAACAAAGTGAGAGGAGGTCAGAGCTATATTTGATTTCATGCTATCAAGTCCTCTTCAAGGCAGTTCCAGCATGACCTTAGATAGGTCACTTCTTCCCCTCATTATTTAAATTCCCTGTCCATAAAGTGGTAATAATTATATTTATACACCTCCAAGGAGTGCCACAAACCTCATTTAGCAATGTGCATTTGGAGATCTTCATGTGGAACTCAGTATTTAGAAAGTGTTGTAAGAAATCTTTCCCAAAGAAAGTTGGTTTGCACGGCTTTGTGTTCCAGCATAACCTAAAAAACCCAACCCTGAAAGAACCCAGTGTGCAACACTGAAATGGTTGTGTTCTCTATTGACAAATTGAGAATTCCTGAGCCTACAGCTGCCTGGAACGTGCAGAAGTTCTGCATTCAGGAGGGATGGATTTGTAGCTGCTCTGGGATGATGAGAATGCAGAGAAAGCAATACAGCACCCAAACGGTGGAAGGCAAGGAGGAGAATCCACTGCCAAAGCAGCAGCCCAGCAAACGTGTCAAAAGTGAATTATGGAAACAGCCCTGAACAGCCACGGCAGCTCCGCAGGAACATTTGGGTAACAACCAACATGCCAGAGTGCAGTGGCAATAACAATGCCCAGAGTTATTTCCACCAATATATATTGTTAAAAGAGAGTCATTTCAGCTCTCTCTTTGCATCTGTAAATGGGAGCTGAATTGGTGGTAAATACAACCCGAGCAACGAAAAGATTTTGCATTACATTCTATCACCTGGCCTCTCCTCCTGCCTGGAAGCGGCGTGGAGATATTCCTTACAACTGAACTGCAGATGGTCCTGTGCCCAGTGATCCGTGCTTTGTTCAGAGAAACCAGGAGGCTGGGGAGGAACAGAAAACCCTCTCAGGTCACTGGGCAATTCCCAGCAAGGTTGGAGGGATCTGTGTAGTTTCATATTTCACTGGAATGCAATTTCCCTGCTGGGATCTCCCTGCGCTCACAAGCATTAAGGCTGAGGCACACACGGTTGTGGGGAAATTGCCAGGGGTGAGTCCTGCTGCTGCCCCAAAGGCAGAGAGGGGCTGAGGGGCCTTTGTGAGAAGGCAGAACTTGGGATCAGAGAGGGTAAACGTGAGAGAAGAGATGGTGGAGATGATATCAGAGAGAGTGGACATGGTATCAGAGAGGGGAGATGTGATATCAGAGAGGATGGACACGATATCAGTCAGGGACATGTGATATCAGAGGATGGACACGATATCAGTGAGGGAGATGTGATATCAGAGGGGATGGACACGATATCAGAGAGGGAGATGTGATATCAGAGGATGGACACAATATCAGTGAGGGAGATGTGATATCAGAGGATGGACACGATATCAGAGAGGGGAGATGTGATATCAGAGAGGATGGACACGATATCAGAGAGGGAGATGTGATATCAGAGGGGATGGACACGATATCAGAGATGGGAGATGTGATATCAGAGGATGGACACGATATCAGAGAGGGGAGATGTGATATCAGAGAGGATGGACACGATATCAGAGAGGGGAGATGTGGTATCAGAGAGGGGAGACCTCCCAGGCCCAGGGAGAGGTCAGTGTGCAGCTGGACAGAAGGAGGGGCTGACTGACGGCCAGGGACAGCCACGGCTGTGTCCCCTCCGTCAGAGGGGCTGTGGAGGTGGAGGAGCAGCAGCCTCAGCGTGACACAGGGTGGTTTCGGCACGGGGGATTATTATTTTCTGGACGCAGCTGGGGAATCGGTGAAGGGCAGCAGGGACTGCCCAGGCTTCCCTGACCTTTCCCTGGGAGGTGTGAGTGGTGGAGCAGCTCTTCCATCACCTCATCCACGCAGGGAAGTGTAGGAACACACTCAGTGCCTCTGGCTCTTCTCAGGAAATCCCATATTCCTCCTTCTCCTGCCAGCTCCACCTCAGGAATCCCTGCCCGTCAAGGGACATCACCCTGTGCTTTCCCACTGGCGTTTACAACCTGAGGCTCCCCAAACGCCCCTGCTCATCTTTCTCTGCTGAGGTTCTCATAACCCCACGAGTGTGTTTTAAACCCCAAATCCTAAGCAGGCAGCAGAACGAGCTGAAATTCAGCCCGTGTTCAGGCAGGCAGCCTCGCTATCAGCATCCTGCCAAATGCCAACTGGTGTTTGCCTCCTCCGAAGGCTCTGCTCCTCTACCTGCACGTTCTGATTGGATTAGGATCCCTCACTCCAGAGCAGAGCCATTTGCTGCTATTCCTTCAGCAATTCAATTTTGCCCGATGTTATGGGGAACAGCCTGCCTGGAGAAGTGAGTCAGGGCATTATTTTACTTTTACCAGTCTGCTTTAAACAAATATTAGAGAGCAGTGCTCCCCTGGGTACCGTTACAGCAAACAGCAATTTTCAAGCAAGCTCCAGAGCAGATTGCTCCTGAGATGCTTCTGCACTTGTAGGATGTCTATTATGCACTTATGGCACTTGTGAGAGGGGTGATGGTGGGGGAAGTTTCTCTGGCCTTACACAGGAATAACTGTACCAAGCTAATAAACTCGGCACTTCCTCGGAGCGTGCGGGGACTGTCTGTGCTCCACACAACCTTATTTTTCATTTCCTTCTGGAGTGCAGTTAGGGCTCATGATACAGCCCCCTCTGCACAAAGGAGGGGCACAGTGGCAGGACACAGGGTGTTTGCTGTCCCTTGCTGTGACAAACCTGCCCCCGAGCCCTCTGTGCCCATGGGGACAGCCTGGGGAGCAGCAGCGTCCCCCTGCTCCAAGCAGCATCCTCAGCCCTTCTTCCCCCAGATTTCCTTATCTCCCTTTCACTCCCCACCTGCCTTTTCTGTGCCCTGCTCGGCTCTTGCCGTGGAAACTGTGATGATTTCCATCCAAACCATGCCCTTCCATAGCCCTTTCCCATCTCTCATCCCCAGAACACTTTCCTCCCTTGGGTCCTGCTGGGCTGGCAGGGTCTGTCCAGTCTGTCAGTGCCCCGTGCAGTGGGGTCCTGCTGGGACAGACTCCCTGGAGCAGCTCCAAGAGGGGCAATTCTCCCTCAAAACTCCAGGCAGGCAGGGAAATATTGTGATTGCACATCTGTTCCATCAGTGAGCAAAGGGTGGGTGTTTGTTAGACTGCCAAAGCTGCAGCTGAGCCCTCCTACATCAAGGGTCTCCCCAGCAGAGCTCAAAGGAAAAAAGGGTTAAAAAATGACTCTTTACGAGACCCTCACACAAGTTAAACGTGCTTGTTCCTAATCAGCTGCCAAGCTGGGTGAAAGACTGAGCTGGGAGAGAATTCCAAGTGTTTCTGATGTCTCTCTCCAGAGTGAGAGCCTACAGAGTGGCCACCAGTTCTCCCAGTTATCAGCTGAGGGGTTTGGCAGTGCTGGGCTGGAGTTTGGAGCTGGGTGCTCTGTGTGCTGAACTGACGCCTCGAGTGGCTACCTAGAAATAGAGATTAGACAGGAATAAGGGAATAAAGGCAGGTATTTAAAGCCACTCAAGGCATCAGAACCATCCCCAAATTCCAAGGTCCAGCTCTTCCCCCCTGCTTGGAAGCTTGGTCTGTGGGGCACTGGCATTCCAGGAGGGATAAGAGCATTCCCGAGAATATGGGGAGGAAAACAAGTATTTGGAAGAGTCTCCAAATCAGGATCAGGGCAGCCAGCAAAACCAGAGCTGCTGCCTCAGATGTACTTCATTGGTATTCTGGAGGCAGCTGGGCTAGAGACTGCACAAAATTATTTTCAAACAGGAATTACAATTGGAAAGGCAAAATGAGAGAGATGGAGAGAGTTTTGGGGGCATTTGTCAGCTGAGAGCCTCAAGGTTGTGTTCAAGCTGATGACAGAGTAAACACAAGAAAAGCTGAAACAAATGGTGCTCCGTGGATCAAAGCAACGAGATCCTGCCACAGATACTTAGCAGTAAAAGGCTTTTCATTGCAGAAAAAGGGAGTGATTCCAACGTGAATCCACGATGAATGGAAAACCAAAACCCTCTCCTGCTGAACACAGGCTGGCAAGGGAGTGCTGGTTGGGATAAACCCTGCCTGTCCCTCCACAGCTGGATTTCTGCAGCAAGGCAGCAGTGCCTTCCTGCAGCCCCATTCCCTCGTGTCTGCTGTTGGGCTGACAGACACGAGGCTTCATTCTGCCAAATTTGTCAGCCTTGACCTGCGAGTCTGATCTCGGGGAAATTCTATTCATTGCTGAATAAATAATGCATGGGCAGCCATGCATTTTTCATGCTAAGACTTTTAAAGGCCACTGTAGTGATGCATGTAAATTCGATTTCCCCCCCACCCCCAACTCCTTTCTCTGCACACTCAACTGCTAAATAATTATTAACATCTGACTCAGGCACGGTGAGGGCTGCACCAGCCACAGAATCCACTGCTGCTCTGACACTGCTGCCTCCTCTCCTCCCTCCAGAAAGTCGAGAAGAGATAATTCCAGGGCAACAGCAGAGCAATCTGGATTTTTTTTCCTCCCCCTCCCCTGCTGCTTTGTTTTTGTTTTGTTTTTTTTTTTCGCCCCCCCCCGCTGTGTTTTTTTTTTTTTTTTTTTTTTTTTTTTTTTTTTTTTTTTTTTTTAATAAAGCCCTACACAAACACATGTGCATGAAGTGGAGCAGAACAAAGGCAGCGGCTCGTGGATTTGCCGTTCTTCTGGAAGCACATTAATCCCTCCCAGAGGAGCAAAGCTGGTGCCTTTATTCGGAGCTGGTGGCCAGAGTTGCATCAGGGACCTGAGCTGGCCGTGGGGCTCCGGGTGACCCAAGGGCTGAGGCAGGAGGAGAGAGCAGCAACACTGCTCCAAAGGGCTGAGGAAATACAGCCAGGAAGCAAATCCGGCGTGGTGGAGGCTGCAGCGGGAATGTGAAACCCCTCCCGGTGAACTCCCTTCGTGGTGGGGGTGAGATGAGGACAGCAGCTCCGTGGGGCTGGGTTCAAACCCAGCACAGCTCTGCAGAGCCCTCACACTGAAAAGGCTGCGATGAGGAACCACCGGGGTTTCTCCCAGCTCTTCGTGATGTCGGTGATGTAGAAAGGGTCAGGAAAATCCCTCCTGGGCCACCCAGGCAGCTCTGGTCTCCTTTTTGGGAAGGGATGAGGCAGAGAGCCTCGAAATCTTCACTGACTGAACCAAATTGCCAGGCCAGCCTTGCAGGGACTCTCCAGATTGCTGGAGCAGTAAATATGGGAAAGGGAAAGCACTGAAATGCATCTCAGTCTCCATCCCCTGGGAATCAAGGTGCAAATTTACTCAGGGATCTGCTGCAGCAGAATCACAGAGCCAGCAGGTGCAACGGGATGGAGAGAGGACAACGCTTGGTGTCGGTGTTGGCACAAAAAGATAAAACACCTGGATTTTGGGCACTTTCAGACCTATTGGCAGGAGCAAAGTGCTAATACAGTCACTGCAGCTGTGTCTGTACTTGAATAATTTCCCCTATAAAGGTTTAAAGCTGATGATTTATGCCTGAATTACCCTGGTTAGTTTACACAGTAACATTTTGGGCTACCAACTCCCCAGTCTGGCAAGAACAATGTAATTTTTCCTCAACAAAACTCTTACTTATGCACACAGCCAGAGAGATTCCTCAGATGCTTAAATGAGAGCTCATGCTTAAATGCTTTGCTGCCTTGGGACCTGGTTTTACCATTATATGCTTAACTTGATGACATTTCAGACCTAAAATCTGATGTGAAATCAGGGTGAAACAGACTGAAGGGTTGTTTGCTTCAATGCTTTTTTGGGCTCTTCTTATGAAATATGTGAGGCCATTGCACAGGTCAGGAGAGGTGAGTCTGCTTGTTCCGAGGGTTGCTGACAAGAGGAGGGCACAGGACTGGGTATTTATGTGGAGAACTGCAGCGTTTTTATTCACCAGTGGCAGAGAGGAGGAGTTGAGGAGGAAGGAGAGAAAGGAAGATGAGTGCTGAGTGTCTGTGTCACTCACTTGTCCCAGGTGATGCCTTGGGAGGCAGAGACCGGACAGGAATGAGGGAATAATTGGTATTTATTGGAAAGGCCTTCAAAGGTGCACCCTGGGGAGCCAAGGGCTCCAAGCTGGACCCCAAGATGTCCCAAGATGGACAACAAGTCATGAGTTCCCCACACCTTTATAAGTTTGGTCCATTTGCATATCAGCATAAATTCGCCAATTAAAACTTTAGCTAATGATGTAATTTCCCCTCAGCTTGAGCCCCCCCTTTCAAGATGTTGGTTTACACATTTTGGGTCCTGGACAGCCTGGGGGTCCTTGGAGAGCAGGCCCAGAGAGGTTTGTTATGAGCAGAGAGGTGAAGTCAGCAGGGTACAAGAAAATTCAGAGTTACACACTGAGCAATATAGGATTCGAAAATATAACAGTTAAAACCTGAGGCATCACTGGGGATGTCCCCTGTCCACAAGGACCTGTTACTGTAGTAACAGTAATGTGGAGAAAATAAATTTATCCAGATGCAATTTATACTGATCTCTGAACCAGCAGCCTGCACTGAGAGACTCGGGCTGAAGCCACTCACAAAACACACGCTCACACGAATATAAACCCATTGCAAATTCTCCTCTCTGGGCTGGAAAGCGTTTTGGAACACGGATGAGAGCTGCCTGCAAAACACATCCCGCGAACTTGGAGGGAAACCTGAGACAACTTATGGAAATGAAATGCCCATCTTTACAGATCAATGCCAGGGAGTCCCTGGTGGGGAGTGTATGGATCATTTAAAAGACTTCTCACACTGTTCACTGGGATTCAGCTCCGAAGTGCCCTGGCTGAAGGGGAGGGTTATTAATAGCACTGGCATTGGGGAGTCAGCCATCTGTACTGTGTCCATGGACTCCTCTTGGCCTCTTTATTTTAGACTCACTCACAGGTAATGGATTTGCATTTAAATGAGGGTAAAACTGGTCACAGTAAGGACAGGAGGGAAGAAGGCCCCTTATTGATCCTGGTAGTGAAGCCTTCCCCTCAGCCAGGGATTGACAGCAAACATGATAAACGGCCCAACCTGCCTAGAAAAGGGATCAAACTCCCGGGTTTGGAATCCTGGGCCATGTCGTGGTTTGTGCTGCTTTGTCCCCATCCCTGGCTCCTTCCTGGAGCAGATTTGGGCTGTGGTTTGTGCAGTGCAAGGGAAGGGCTCTGTGAATACCAGCTCTGCTCCCCTGGGTGCAGATCCACGCCTTGGGGTGAAGGTGCCTCCTCTGAAGGTGCCATCCCTTTGCTAATGTGCCAAAATTCCTCCCCTGGGGCCGGGCTTTGCTCTCCCTGCGAGGGGGAACTCAGGCTCATTTCAGGAGCTGCACCCAGCACAGCTGCCAGTGTTGGTAATGAAGAGGCTGAGGACTGGGTTGGAGAAGCTGTTAAATAAATCACAGCCACACTTTGCATTTTGAGAGGTGTTCCTCCTGTCTGGCTCACAGAATGTCTCAAGAGCTGAGGGAGATCTCATTGTTCCTCCTCAAAAAAGTGGCAAAAGAGAGAGCCCTGGGGAGATCAAACTGCTGCCTCCAGGTGAGGGTCAGAGGAAAGGCTCCCACCTTCCTCCCCTGCCCAGGCTGAGCAGGAGGGCTCTTGGAAGAGCAGAGAATTTGGAAGAAGGGCCAGAAGTGGTTTGAGGGGCAGGCAGGGCTGAAAGGGCAGCCCCATCAGGGAGCCACGCAAGGGTGAAGCACCGCTGAAGCTTCCAGCAAAAGCCCCATGGATTTTTTCCATCCTGCAAGGACCATAAATTGCAGGAGGTTCCCTCTGGTCATCGCTGAATCTTTGCTCTGTGTGTGTGAGGGATGGCATTAGAGATTGTCCTGGTGGCACGGAGCACACAGGGACCTGACAAGATGCTGTGACAACACAGGCACTTTTCTGTAGGTGTAACCCTCTCCTCCCCAGTCCTGACACCTTCCAGGTCTTGCTTCCCACCCCTCCAGTGCCCGTGGTACATCAGCACCCAAAATTCTTGAGAAAAAGCTGAAAATCCCTCTGTGCCACAGAAAACTGGCAGCAGGATGGAGCCAGAAATGCAGCTGGGTAAATCCTGATTTTTGGGCATGGAGGGAGAGCTGTGCCCATCCTGCTGCCACTGCCTCCACCCTCAGGAAAATCAATCCTCCTCTCCTTTTTGTCTGGACCAGCCTCAAATAGCTGCACCCTGTTGCTAGGCTACCTGGCTGCCTTCCACACATCCCAGAGCTGCTGGAAACCTCGCAGCAAATTGCAGCTCACATGGTGGGTTATTTTTATCTTTTTGGGAAGAGGGGGGATGAATGGACAGTGGAAGGGAGGAAGGAAGGGAGATATTCCAGTTCTTGCATCCTCTGGTTGTTGGGTTTTGGCCAGAAAAGCCTGGAAAAGCTTGGGAATATGAACGTGTGTGTTTCACCTCCCTTAAATAGGTAGGAGATATGTGGGATCGTAATGAAATATCTGGCTGGCTAATGAATATCAAGTGTCACCTTTTGTGCTATTTTGGATCCTCGATAATTTGTCTTGTGTTCTGCCACAGCCAGAAAAGAGCTGGGAGCAGCTTCACAAAATGCACTGCTGCACCAGCAACCCCGTGAAGGGCTGGCAAGGGTGGGATGAAAAGCTCCTGGCATTTGCACAGCCACGAGATCCTTATGTGTGGCTTGGGTTGGGATGATCTCACCAGGGAGAAGGCCAGAAAATGGGATGGAAAAGTGCAAAATGGTTGCAGAGGGATGATTCCCATCCCCCCTGGGAACACAAGATTTTGGTCCCTTGTCCTGAGCCACCTGTGTCACCCAGCCCTGGGGGTTCTCCTGCACATGGAGAACCCAGCAGGCGTAAGAGGAATTCCATGAGCAGCACTTTTCCTGTTCCAAGCACCTTTTCCTTGCCTCTACTAACTCACAGCATCGTGTTTTCCCCTCTGCTCTGCTCCGCAGGTGGTGGAACTGGGGCAGGCAGAGCCTGGCTGAGGAAAACCATGGCTGGATCCCACCGAGGGCCATGTCCCCTTGAATTAAAAAAACCTATTGAATAAATCACCTCGTTTCTTCTGTGTTGCTGCCAGGACTGAGGGTTTCTGTACAGACCAGCAATAAACTGCAAGAAAATGGAGTTGCTTTATGGTTTTCCCTGTCCCTTCTCTTCCCATAAAACGTGCTGCCGTCATATGGGGTGAGAAACCCACTGCAGCTCCAGTCACCCTCACTGCTCTATGCTGGGTTACAAAAAAGCCTTTTGGACCCTGTTTTCAGAAAGAAAAAGGCTTTAAAAGGGGCGTTTTAAATCCCCACTCTTCTGCTTGGGACTAAGCGAGGCCCTCAGCCGGGAGGGGGATGCAGAGCACCAGGTGACCTCCCCCTGGTCATCGAGGGATCACAAGGGACTGGGAAGGAGCCACTGGGAATGGCCATTCCCAGGTAGCAAAATGCCACTCACAGTTCCTGAGATGCTGTTCAAAGAGGGGAAATAAAGAAGGAAACCCCCCCATTGCTTAGGATCCCTTTAAACCTCCCCCTCCAGAAACCTTTCCCAGCGCTGTCGGCAGAGCCCGTTCCTTGCTCTCATCCAGTGACGGATTGTCCCTGAAATCCCCAATTAGAAATGAAATAAATCCCACAAAACTGAGCCCAGACCAGGTTTCCTGCCCTCGTTCCCTCTGTTCTCCTGAACATCAAGCAGCCCCCCGGGGCTGGGCCCTGGCACTCCCCACGGGAGGTGTTCTGTTGGCAGCCACAATCAGAGGCTCCATCAGCGACAGGGAGATTATTTCTATTTTCTCAGCAGCTGTTTGAAGGGAAATAATCCTGGAAGAGCCTGATGAATTAGTGTTCCGAGAGTTATCTGAACTAATGAGAAGGAGTGGAAATAGGCTGAGGAAAAGGGGCTGCTTTTCAAAGCAATGCAGTGCCTTTATTGGCTCTCTTCTGCTTTGGATGTTCAAAGCCTCTTTTTTTCTTTTTTTTTCCCCCCTACAGCAATTTATTTCCTGAGTGATTGAAGAACAAAAACAATTACAAACTGTACCATTTTCTTTTTTTCCCCTCCGAGCTTTCTCCTTTTCACTTAGTGAGATGCTCAAACTTCCTTCCCATCTTCCCTTCCCCTTCTCCCTTCTGCAAGACCAGAATAATTAGGGACTAGACACAAAACCTAACCGGAGTAGCAAAGTCTTCTGGGCTATGCAGGGTTAGGTACCAAGCCACTGCATGCTAGTGAAATTTAAATAAAAATGGGAAAGGAAGGGGAAAAAAAAGAAAAACATCTTTCTGGTGCTTCTGAGATCAAAGGAGCAACCCTTGAAATTTGATGGTTGGGAACTTCTGAGAAAGGAGGTTGTTAAACCATTCCTGACTTCTGTGGCTGTTTTATCAGCAGGGAGACAGTGACATTGTTTGAACTAGATACTGACTTTTCCCCACAGAGGTTGTGTGATGATTTCTGAGCGTGTTCCCCGAGGCTCAGGCTTTGCTGGGAGAGATCAGGAGCAGGGGAGATGCTTCCACTTCAAACAGGTTCCACAGAGGCAGCCCAGGACTGGGAGCTCCCTGCACTGCCCATGGGCATGGGCCTTTGCTCAATTCACACAGTTCTCACTCCTTTTTCTCTCTCTTTGCCTCCTCACCTTCTCCAGGGCTCACAACGCAGCCTTTGCTTCCCTGGAGAACACAGCCCTCCCTCCTGCTCAAGGTATTTCCTCCTCAACACCAGAATTATTTCACAGGAAGGTGTTCAGCGTTTGTTTCTCTGCACATTAACACTGAGAAAGCAGGAAAGGGTTGCTGCAGATACTGAGGGAAGGATTTGAGTAAAAGCAGCCCTGGATCTGAAGCACCTCCCTGAGCAGCTGGGACTGACGCTGTTGGACACAGGTCTTCTTCTGGCTCCGACTGTGGAGGCTGGGAAGTGTCCCCACCATCTGCCAGCCGGTCCCCACTGCCCTTTGGCTGTGGCTGAGCTGCTGGTGTGGTCACTGCTTAATGACCTTCAATTAAAACACATTCATTTAGCTGGGATCTGCTATTTAAACGAGCTCATCTTCCCTGGAGTAGCCTAAAGAGCAGCCAGAGGAGCCCAGGCAGGCAGAGGTGGGAGCTGGCTGTGAGCTGCTGTGGGACAGGGTTTGTGGCCCAGTAGCAGCCCAGTGGTGACAGAGCTGTCACTCACACGTGCCCCCTCCCAGGATATCCCGTTATTTGCACTAAATACATTGAATTGTACTTTTTAGACGGTCTGCACACAACCTCTGCCCCACACACCCTCCAGCTCACTCACAGAACCCCAGGATGGGTCAGGCTGGAGGGGACACAGAGGGTCACTGGTGCCACTCCCTGCTCCAGCAGGGCCACCCCAGAGCTCAGGGCACAGCAGGGTGTCCCCACAGCTCTGCAATGTCCCCAGGAGGAGACCCCACAGCCTCTCTGGGCTCTGCTCAGGGCTGGGCACTGCACTGGGGAGTTTTTCCTCATGAGCTCTGCATGTTCAGGCTGAATTTCCCTGCCCCACTGCTCTGATCCTTTTTCCTGCTCCAGCCCAGGAGCACACGTGGCACCACTGAGGAACACCTTGAGGCCAGCCTTGGTTCAGTTCCACACACAGACAGGAACAGAGGGACCGTGTGACAGGGCAGCATCCCCGTGGATTTGGGCAGGGAGTTTCTGTGGGAATGGGGTCAGTGGAACAGCACAAGAGCTCTGCCATGGCTGGGGAGCAGCAGGGCCTGGTTTGGCTGTGCCTGTGCTCTGCCATGGCTGGGGAGCAGCAGGGCCTGGTTTGGCTGTGCCTGTGCTCTGCCATGGCTGGGGAGCAGCAGGGCCTGGTTTGGCTGTGCCTGTGCTCTGCCATGGCTCTGGGGAGCAGCAGGGCCTGGTTTGGCTGTGCCTGTGCCCGGGGTGCCACAGTCCCCCTGCTGTCCTGCCCTTTTGCCCACCGGCCCTGGAAGGCATCCAGAGCCAGCTCAGGGAGGGTTTTTCTGGCACGGCACAGACTGGCAGGTGGTGCAGAGCTGATCTGTTCACCAGCATCCGCTCAGCTCCAGCACTGGGATGGGGACAGGCACCACCTGGAGCTGTGGATGAGCTCGGGGGCATCGTGGGCAAACAGTGGGAAATGGAGCATCCCCAGGCAGCTGGAAGAGCTTTGTGAGGTCCAGCTCTTCTCCAGGGCACAAAAATCCCTGGATTACATCCCATCTGCCTCCTTCACCTGACCTAATGATTAATAAAGTCTTTATCTTTTATCTGGGTAAATTCTAGCACGGAAAAAGTCTCAGCAAGCAAATCCATATGGAAAAGGATTTGGCGAGGCCTCCTTTGAATCCTTGTTCTCTGCTCCTGCTTTATTTCACTGAGGAAAGAAAGTTGCATATGCCAGAAATTCAAAAATAATACATGAATAGCAGAAAGTAGCTTAAATAGTTAAAAAAAGGAGTGAGGCTGCTTGATGAAGGTTCATCACTCAAAATGAAATGTGTAAGAGAAAATGCGGAGCAAAAGAAAGGTAGAAAAGTTGGAATGTAAATTCAAAGTTTAAAATTCTCACCTCATTTACAAATGGGGAATTGCAATGGTGGGGGAATTTGTTTAGAAATGGATTAATGCTATGTTCTCTGTCTCACTAAAATTATAGTTTTGGAATTACATGAAATATTCATGGAGGATGGGGAGGGAACCAACATCACCTTGGCTTTGCTGCTCAAATGAAACAAACTGAAGTGAGGAAGACAAGGAGTGACTGAAGAGCTTTTTTCATTTCAGGAGAGTATGAGAAAAGAAAATTTCCCTTTCCTGTATTCAACGATTAAAATGATAATGGCTACACAAGAACCTAGACAGAGAAATTTCCAACCCCTCTGAAATTCTCTGCAGCTTGCAATTACACACAGGCAAATTTATCACGGGTGCCAGATGGCACAGCGAGCATATTGGCAGGGAGTTTTGAAAGAAAGGAGGAAAAATAGCTGGCCTGTTCCTTGCCTAGCTTGCCTTCCCTTCTCCCTCCCACCCCCAATAACCTGTTCCTATTTCCTCTCTCGATGTAAATTTCCCTTCCTCTGTGTAAACCAGTAATTTGGGGAAAGAAACAATCACATTATTTGGGGTTAAGCCTTCATCTGAGATACCCACAGGTTCCCTGCATTGTAAATGGGTGAAATCAGGGAGTTCAAAGGCTTTTCTTGCAAGCAGCCCTGTTATTTTCATGGGGTGAGGGTGAGAACAGACCCTTGCTCCCAGTCAGGGAGGTGGGCACGCAGGTTCTGGTGTCAAAAACTGAAAGCACAGAGGATATTTCTTTGTGATAACATTTGCAAAAAAACCAACCCTAAATCCCAAATCAACAGATGATGCTGACTGCAGACCCCCTCAAATGCCTAATCCAGGTTTTTGCAAGGGTTAGGATCCTATTTGTAAGTGCCCAGCCACCAGCTGCTTCCCTTGTGTCACTTGTGGTCAGGTTTTCCAAGCATGCCCATCCCCTCCAGGAGCGCTGTGACAAGCAATCTGCTCCCTGTCTCCAAGGAGGCAACATTCCTTGGAGATTCTGGCCCAGATGGGCGATGTCAATCAGCTCTGGAAGAGCTGTTGATGCCCAGCCAGCACGAGTTGTGCATCTCAGAACGAGGAGCAAAGCCCGGGAGCGAGCTGGGCTGGCGTGAATGAGGTGAGCAATCCATGCCAGATCTCACTGTGCTTCACAGAATCCCACAATCAGCTCTTTCTATTGACAGAAACTTCGATTCTCCGAGGTAATTTGAATTTCTGCTTTTTGTTTCTTCGGGAGTTAATTGCCTGACTGCAGCTGGAGACACAGAGCCTGCTCTATCTGTTCATCTGGGTGTCTATCCTGCCATCCACCTGCTTTATCCCTCTCCGTTATTCCCACCCCATCATTTGGGGGTTGTTTCCAGAGCTGTGTGTCAGGTGCAGCATTTCCACATCTTTTTATTTTTGTTTTTTCCTGAGCAGTGTTGACAATTCTCACTCTCAGGATATTACAGGTTAAAAGCTTTTGTCTTCCTGTGTGCACACACTCTGTGCTTAAATGAACACCTAGAGGCAGAAAAGGAGGCAGGAAGGGAAGGATGCAGTTATTTCAGCTGGCTTTAATCTCAGCCTGGCACACAGCACTGTTCAAAGGAAGAGCACTAACCCTGCAACACTTCAGATTTTTGATTCCTGAGTGGGTGGGTGGCTGTGGGTTTATCAGGAGTAAGAAGGAGCCTGCACAGGCAAGAAAAGGCTGCTGCTGGTGTTCAGAGATGTCCAGAAGAGCCCTCGCTCCTCAGCAAGCCCTGGGCTGTGTGTCCACCTTCCCTTTGGCCACGTCTCGTTGGTGTGGGGCACCCAGGGGTTCCCGTCGCTCCTGACTCCTGCCCTCCCCCCGTTTTCACCCCTCACAGGAGGGCTTCCTCCAGCAGCAGCAAATGGAAGCTGAATTCACAGATCTGAATGGTCAAGACGGTGACTGTGATGCCTTCTCTTGGTTTTAAAATTAAGAGTTAAACATGGTTAGAAGAGGAAAAGGGGGTTTTATTTTGGTATGTATTTTAAGGATTTTTAGGTGCCCCACACCCAGGGGCAATGCCCGCAGAGCACACGGAATGCCACCCACGGGCACTCAGGATCACATCCTGGGCCTCACAAATGAGCACATCCAGCAAAGATTCCCCAGGGAGAGGCTCCAGGGAACCCCCAGCCCAGGAACCTTCCCCTGGCTGGGCCCAGCTCAGGGTACAGGATGTGTTCTGGAGAGGCCCTTGGTGTCTGGGGCTCTCTGACCCCTCACTGCCAGCCTGCCAAGGGCTGCGGGCTCTGGGCTTCACAAAATATTAAGTTTAAGAATGTGGGCTAGAAGCACTAAGAATATAGAAAATGTATATAAAAGGGGTATAAAAGAAAAGCAAAAAACCATCATGGCATCAACTGGACACAGACCTGACTCAGGCTCTGATGGGGGGACCAGTGCTGCTCCTCAGGAGTGTGCAAAGCCAGGTGAACAGCAATCACTCAGGAAACCAAGTGCCTGCTTTGCTCTTTCTTGTTCGTCTTTTGCTCCTCACCAGGTCAGCTCTAACACCCCTTGTCAGCACCCTGCACTGCCTGTGGGGCCCGGGCAGCCCTCGGGATGTGCAACGAGCTGTGCCACACAACCAGGTGTGCTGGTTTGGCCAAATTTGGAGGAAAATATCCTCTGATAGAAGGCAGATTACAACCACCCCTCCCTCAACTAGGTTCGGGAAAGAAAAAAAAAATTTCCTCGAAGGAAAGTGAAAGAGAAAAAAAAAACCTATTTATTCAGNCAGTCCAGAAGAGAAGAGGAAGAAGGAAAAAAAAAAAATCAAAGTCCCAGGAAAAAGTTTAACTCTCCGTCTCTCTCTCTCTTCTGAGAAAAGGAGCCAAAAGCTGGGAAATAATGGAAGGTGCTTTTCCTCCACTCTTCTCCCCACAGCAGCAATGCCAAGAGAGACAGCAGTGTCCTTGGATCACAGACCTGCTTTGAAAAAAGTTTGTCTGGTTATTTTTCTCTCGCAGTCTTAAAGGCACAGAAAGGCACAGGATTCATCTTCTGGGCATAGCGTGGCCATAGGGGATACACATCATAAAGTCACCCCAAAACACCAGGGCAAGGTAACAACAGATGGGGCTGCTTGGAGACTGAATTTCCCTGCCTTTTCTCTCTCTTCGGTTCGAACCAAAGCATTGCTGAGCAGTGGGGAGGCCCTGCTCTGCTCCCTGCCTTGCAGCTTGTTGATATTTCATGGTGCAGCGCTGGGTTTGTTAACTCCTGCCACTGTCAGTGCCTTGGGTTCCCACGTGGGTGGGAGACCCTTGGAGAAAAGGAGAGCAAGGGAGGGGAAAGAATAATAATGCCACAAATAATTGTCTTGGCATTCTGGAGAAGAGAGGCAGAGGTTTGTGCCTGGGAAACAGCTTGTCATTTGTCTTTAGTGCAGGATGATTGCAAACAGATTTCCTGCAGACCCTGGCCACATATTGCACTCATTAAAAATCCTGTTCTTGTTGCTTGTTGTGTTCCTCCCCCCGGCTGCCACGCTTTGTCCCCTCCTGGGAGGTTTGGCCGTGGCATCCCTGAGCTCCCAGGGTGTTGCTGGGGGTGATGCCTTGTGCCAGGCTCAGACAGAACCCAGGGAAAGCTGCCAGGCTGCACTGCTCCGTCGGGAGGGGCTGAGGATGATAAGGGATGATAAAGGCTCCCAGCTCCTGTAGGGATGCAGATGAGGCTGGAGATTCCTCCCTGTCCTGTTGCCTTCTCTGTTCAAACAGCCCTGAGAGATTTGTCCCTGGAATTAAAGGCTGTGAGATCTGTCAGGCTGTAAGATTGATGTGCTTCTGATCCTGCATCCCTGATTTTGCTCCTAAACAAACCCTGACCTGGTTCACTCTGGGACACCAGGGCTGAGCTGCACCCACCTGATGGGGGAACAGCAGCCCCAGCCTGGGGGGGACGAGTTAGAGCTGAAGGCAGTGCTGAGAAATCCCAAAAGAGGGGCTACAGCCCCCCCTACCATCCAGCTCCATCTGTGCCTGCCTCAGAACACGAGCAGATGCACAAACAAAGCTGTAAATGAAACCACAGCGTCCCAGACACGGCTTTAACCCTCCCCTGCCACTCTCCTCGCTGCCCACAGAGCAGAGCTGTCCTCCAGGCCTGGGTGCTCTCCCACGTCTGGCCTGGACCTTCCACCCTGTCGTGCTCCCACTGTCCTGCAGCTGGGTCAGTGTCCCCCGAGAGCAAAAGTACCCGCCCAGGCTCCCTGCACTTGGGGACAGTGACATTTCAGGGCTGGACATGGCAGGTTGGGATGGGGCTGAGGGTTCTGGGGTGCAGAGGAGGGAGCTGGAGCAATGCTGGATCTCTGGCACAACAGGGAACCCAAAGTGACCACACTCCTGATGCCACTGCCACTGGGTGAGTCTCAGACAGGGCATGGTTACTTCCTGAAGCAAAACTTCTGTTGAAATTCCAATAAATCATTTCACTCTGAAGCCTGTGCCGAAATTTCAATAAATCACTTCACTCTGAAGCCAAGGACACCACCAGAAATTGATACCCATTTCTGAAGTACCTGGGAAAGGCCTGATTGCTAAAAAACCATCCTCTTGAGCAAACTTCTGAAAGCTGGGCTCTGCCAAGCCACCCTTGGTAATGTAAAGGACTCCAAATCACCACTCCCTGCTGAAAATTGCCCTCTCAGTGGAGCCCAGGGTATTTACATGGGAGAAAACCAACGGGAACAGCAGCTCCACAGCCCAGAACTGCAACACCAACCGTGTCACTTCAGACAGGGAATGTCTGAGGAAAGGGTTAATTCTGTTTTCTTGCCTTTTAGAAATAATTATTTGTTGTCACCGTGAAGAGTGACTGATAATAATAATTACAGCTCAAGAGCACTGCTCACTTGCTTCCCATCAGAGGGACTGAGTGCAAATCAGCCAGTCCAGGTTCGTTTGAGAGCGCTCGTAATTATGTTCCTGCCATTGTATTCCCTCTTTTCTTACAGAAAAGGGGGAAAATGCCTCCTGAAGTATCAGAGGGAGTTTTGCCTAATAATAGAAGCTTGTTCTTGAGTAATGTTTGAAACCCAGGGGGGAGGGGGCAGAATGAAGCAAACAAGGGCAGGATTTATCCTGCAGCATCCATGCGTTGGGATTTCTCTCTTTAATTTTTTTCCTTGTTGCCTAATAATGTTTTAAAGACAGCCATAAAATGGTGCTTAGTTTAATACTGGGCAGAGCTCAGTTAAGTCTTTTCCCTGATTGTGTCACCTTTTCATTCAGTGGCTACAGGGTCTGTGAGGCACAAAGAGTTTTTTTCACCATTATGTCTCACATAGAACGTGGAGATTGCTCTTAAGTGAGTCCCAAATATAATAATAATTGCACATATAATAACAATTACAAATATAATAATAATTACAACAAAAACCAGGCTACAGAGATGCTGATTAGGGAGCTGAACCCTGCAAGCCCAAATAGATAAGTGAAGTGAAGTGAATGGAAAAAGGGCACAAACAGATGTCCATGGACAAGGAAAAGGAGAGGTTTTGGTTGAGAGCTCCGTGGTGACATAGTGGCAGTGTCAGCTTTAATGGAAAAAGCCTATGGAATGTGTTCTCTACTGATATTAAAAACAGAAAAAAGAGAAAAAATTCCTCCCTGTGAGGGTGGGCAGGCCCTGGCACAGGGTGCCCAGAGCAGCTGTGGCTGCCCCATCCCTGGCAGTGTCCAAGGCCAGGCTGAACAGGGCTTGGAGCAGCCTGGGACAGCGGGAGGTGTCCCTGCCCATGGTGAGGGGTGAAACAAGATGGTCTTTAAGGTCTTTTCCAACCCAAACAGTTCTGGGATTCAATGTAAAGAAAACACCAAAGCCTGTGAAATTACCTGGTTTGGGGAGTTTTATTTTGTCCACCTGAAGTCTCAGCCTATTTCTAACAAGATTTGTTCAAAGAGGATCAACAAACGAAAATCAAACCCTTGGAAAAGGCAGGGAGATCCTCCAGCCTGAGCCTCCCCCCAGGAAGCTGGTGCAAGAGTGGGTGGTTTTATGGTGATCACAAGAACGCAGGACTCATCTGGAGAAGAGAATTCTGCAAAATGCCCGGTGGCCATGCAGACAATGAGGGAGTGTCTGCACTGACAATGCAAAGCACTTTCCCTAATGGGAAACATCCTCCTCATCCATCCCGTGCCCTGCTGTGTGGGCCGGGGTGGTGAAATGCAGGGCGGCTCCAAGCCCCCATCCAAGGTCTCTAATTGCTGTTAATGTTCTCCTCCTTGGTGGGCACAGGAAACTTGTGTAACGAGGGGCAACGTGGGAACGGCACCAGGATTGTGCCCGAGGGCACCGAGGGAAGGGAAGCTGGGGATGCCAGGCACTGCAGCTCCCCAGGCAGGGCTCTCGGAAGGTTTGGCACGGGATCTGCCCAATCCTAAGGAACGCAGTTAGGGTGAATCACGGAACAAGGAGCAGTCAAGGGGACAAAGGGGATCTGGCTGCTCAGTAAAAATCCACATCTGAAACCATCCACTGCACCCTTTTCAGAGCTGGGGTGGTTTGACCACAGAATGTCTTGGGCTGGAAGGGACCTTAAAGAGCATCTAATTCCACCTCCCTGCCATGGGGAGGAACACCTTCCACCAGCCCAGGTTGCTCAGAGTCGGGACATCCACTCATAATCCATTGCAATACAGCGAATTTTCTGTTCTTTGCCCCAAAACTGCACTGTGGCCATGAAGGAATTTCTTATTTTTAATTATAATAATCATATAATAATCATCTTTGAAAGGCTCCTCACACATCACAGGCTGAGCACCCGTATGGTGCAACACCAAGTTCTCACCAGCAACTTCTGTTCAAGGCAAATGTGTCCTTGTCACCAACCAAGGGATGTTCTTAGTTTGGCATGTTGGAGTCTGGCTGGACAAGCAAGGCTCTCTCAGAGAATATTCCCTTCTGGCAGATTTGTCTGGGAACCCAAAGCCTGTTTGCAGCTATCAGGGTGCATTTACACTATCAGAGAAGTGTGGATCCAAGCCCCTTTTGCAGAGCAGACTCCAGTGGGGATGATAAACCACCCTGTCTATTATAAGAGGCCTGTACAGCTCAAATTTCGGAGCTCTACAGCCAAATCGCACCCAGTGAAATCATATTTTAGCATGAAATCCAGCACTTACTCACTTGGCAGATGATCAGACAGGAGCTGCCACTGCTGAGCACCTTCCTGCAGGAAGAGGAGGAAAAGGCCACGGGAATTTACGGTTGTGGCAAAAACCAAAGCCAGACATCCTGCCCAAAGCTACCTGGGTTTTGTTGTGGCCCTGGGAAAACATAACTCAGCCAGAATGACAGCCAGGAGACAAATCAAAAAGGAAATGCTGTTGCCTTTCCCCACAACTCATCTCTGCACTGGTGGGCAAATTCTGAGCAAAGAATTGTTTTCCCCCATCACTTCGCATCCGTCTGATCCACTGGAATAAATGCTGTTTATATATTTTTGGAATATGCATTAGCTGATTTTCAAGTACCAGGCCAGCAGCCCCCAAGGGGGTACTGGAAAGAACCAACCAACCAATTGCACAGCAAATAATTTATTCCACAAACATTGCTCCCCTTCCCAGCTCCTGAATCGGTTCTGGGTGGTTCACAAAATTCTTAGATTCATTTGTTATTCAGAATTGCCGATAAATTCCTTCCATGAATAATGAAATTGGGCCGGGGATTGTTCACTAACAGCCTCTTGTGAACAGTTGTAATTCAGTGTGCAAAACCCGTGTTGTGATTTGATGTGTTAGCTGTGTTTGGTGATATCAGATGAATTACACGGCTCACCAGGGAGCGTGGCAGGAATTGGGATTGTAAAAGCCTTGATTGGCCATTCCCAGGGAAAGTGGGGGAAATCATCTAAGTGTGGATGTTTGTTAGTGGCAGGGCTGATCCACTTATCCTGACATAACTGGGAGATTGCTCCTCTATCAGCAGCAAGGCTGACTGTAAAACAGGCAAAAGAGGCATTACAGGCCCTGCTCCTGCAGGAATGAACGGTCCCTGGGGGCTCTGGCTGCAGGTGGGAATGACAGGAGAGGGAGAACACTCTTTTAACCATTGTTTCCTGTCATTGATATGGGATTTTTCCCGATGCAACTGCTGCACTTGTGAGTAACAGAAAGGGCTCCCGAGGCTGCTGGAGCTGCTGTTTGTAGTGGTTCAGCAGTAACTGAGCGTTCTGTTCCGACTGCAGAGTTAACTCCAGGTGAACAGGGAGAACAAACGCTGGGTTAAACCATTCCCTGCCCTAAAATCCCGCCTCAAATCCACAGCTGGGCTTCTTTGTGTCCCTTCCCTGTATTTTTCAGCTCTCCCCCAGCCTGTCATTCCCCATCCTCGTCCTCTCCAGAGCTGTGGCTCTGCCTGGGGTCAGGAAGCAGAAATGCCAGGGATCAGCATCTTCCCTGCCCTGCACGAGGCTCCAGAGGATCCAGGGCAAGGCTGAGCCCCTCGCGGGTCCCGTTCTAAGGACAACACTTTTTAACCTCTTCAGTGAGATCAGAGCCAAACTCCCCAAACTGGGAGTGCAACAGCTCTGCCTCCCTCCCCTGTTGCTCCAACAAAACCGCTCTGAGGAGAGGGTGGTGGGAACATGGAATCTCTGAGCTATTCCCACAGCAGAGCCCGCGCATCCCTCCCTCCTCCTCTGTGTGTGCAGGAGGTGTTTCTTTTCCTGAAACAATTTGATTCAATCGACTTTTTAAACAGTGTTTTATTTGTCACAAGGGTCTAGGGCAGCCCAAGGTGAGAGGATGATAAAACACAGCCCTGCTTTCCAAACCCAACAAACTCAATTCTCGTGCCGGGAATATCGAGCGCCGAGGCTCTGAGAGCAGGAAACCACACACAGACACAAAGAAACCTCCATCACAACCCCCCAGATGTCACCTGCTCCCCCCATGGTGTTCACATCACCAGCAGCCTCCACTGTGAACACACCAGAAGGGCTCCCGTTCCCAGCTCTCTTCCCTAATTCTGGATTTTGGGAGAGGAGGCAGCGCCGGGGACTCATCTGAATGCTGAGTGCTCTGCACCAGCCATGTTCCCTCCTCCGGTGCATCCCCACTCTGCATGTTTATGATCCCTCCCTCTCCAATTCAGAGGTACAAAAGCATTTGCTGTATTTTTTTTGTCTCAGGCAGCGACGTGACTTTTTTAAAAAAAACACCTTTACAAATGAGAAAAAAAATCCAAGCGGACTTTCCCCAAAAAACGATGCGGGGGAGGGAGATGCTGCTCTTAAACTGACAAATCTTTTCTGATTTTGGGGTGGGATTTTTATATTTTTTTTGTTTCGTTTCCCTCCCTTGCTAATGAAATTCCTAAAGATAAGATGGGTTGTTGTTGCCATGGAAACTTGGCGCTGGCAGAAGCTAAGACTGCAGATTTATTCATGCGGCTCGTTAGTCAAACTTGATGCAATAACACAGAATTAATATTTTGGTCTCATCGAGATCTTGCAGCTTTTGCCTCTCTGCAGAAGCTGGGAGCAGAAGGAAACGCTGAACTCTGCTCTGCTGGGCTGAACCCCTCAGTCCTCTCTGGCACCACCCCAGGGGCAGCTCTGTTTCATGCTCACAAAGTCCCTTTTTGCTGCTGGCCACGGCAGGAGCAGCCTGAGTGTGACTGCAGGAAATGGGGCCTGCTCTGCTCCCCACATTCTCCAGGATGGAACTGGCAGAGAACTGATTCTGCCACTCGGAGGCATCTCCATGGGCAAAGGGTCTTCACCCCCTGGTAACTCACACTGGGTTTTTTGTGCTGTCAGGAATGTGAATTTTGCAACTCCTGGAGGATGCATCCTTGGGATGAGTAAGGATGGTCAATATTGATTGGATAAATAAGCATTGATCCTCCTGGGGACGGCAGATTGAGGTGCTGTGCCCATGGCAACTCCAGCTCCATCCCACGGAGCAGAAGAGGGGGAGAAATTTAACATCATTCCTTAAATCTGAGGGCAATTTACTCCTGCCTGCATTTGTCCTCCTCGAGCTTTGCTTTTTGCTGATCATAAGAATCACAAGACGTGGAAATTGTGTCTCTGTAGGGTTCCCCTTCAAATGTCACTCGTGTCTGCTTCCACACAGCTCTAACAAACACCACAGATGTTTGTGACACCACAAACTGGGTTATACCTGTAAAAGGGGAAATGAGAACAGTAGAAAAGTCCTAAGGGGTAAGAAATAGGAAATCTCTTGGCCATGAAGTCTGGTGTTGGAGCTTAGGTGACTTCTGGTTCCTGGGCACGAAGCCCAAGGGACACCCTGAGCCTCAAGCCACTTCTTTACTGCGCCCCAGACATGAATGAAGCAAACAGCACAAATCTGTGGCCAGAACTGCTCAGCAGGGAGTGAGAAATCCTGAACGACTACAGCCCAACACAGACTTGCTTGGCCAACTCACAGAGCTGAGCCTTTGGAGGATGAAGGCTCTTCTGCTCTTTGCATCCCACAACATCAAAGAAATCAGTGCTTTGAAAAGTTCTCCATTTTAAGCTTGATGATCTCAAATTTATTTTTAAAATTTGATGAAATGTAACTTTTTTAGGTTCCTTCCAGGCCCCTTTGTGCATTTTAAAACACAACAACCAGGCAGCTAAAAAACACATGGACACAGAGAAGGGAAGAGCAGGGTTTGGTCACAGAGAAGAAGGGAAGAGCAGAATTTGCCCACTACTCCGATTTAACTCATGGATTTCAACCAGGATAAAACCCAACCAAAGCCTGCTTTTATCCCAAGTCCACCCAAACACGAGTTTTCTGCAGGTATCTCAACCACTCAGTGAGTTCTGGAGGGAACCAAGGATGGTGAGGGTCACGCCAAGGAAATGCTGCTCCCTGTGCGTGCCTGGCTCTGCTCACACCCGTTTGCTGCACCGAAATAGATGAGTTTGCCCTTTTGCAAAAGGCAAACTGCAGCCAAAGCCTGCCTGATGGATCCCTGCTATAAGGATGGAAAAGGGCACGCTGAAGGCACTGGATGAACTGGCTTTGGATCATAAAAGGTGAAGGACATTAATGCTCCCTTGGGATTTGAACTCTAGAGGATTACACTGATAGAAGCGGACCTGTATTTTAATAAAAAATATACTTATTTCTGACACGGGATTAACAGTTTAAGCCCCTCACCAGCCTCTCCTTGTTATCATTCCTCTCAAGGAAGCTGCTTTTTCTCTCTGAGATGAGTGAGTGCATTTTTTTTAAAGATGGATTTTTTATGGACAACTCAAAGCAAGGAGGTGCTCCTGCTTCCATCTCCCTCTTCAAAGCTTGTCAGTGCCATCTGAGAGGGCTCAGCACCCACCACCCCTCTCCCAGAAGCCCTTCAGTACCAGACCCCCTCCTTCACAGCAACTGATATGTCAGAGAATTCAAATCTGAAATCAATAAACCTCTGAGAGCAAACTCTGTTATTTATAGTTGCTTGGCCCTCGAATCACTCAGGACACTTCAGGATTAGGCAAGCTAGGCAAGATTTTCCGCTTCTCTATTTCACTGGAGTTCCTAGAGGTGCAAATCTGTGCAGCATCTGCCCTGTAATCATTAGTAAAATAAATTAGAATGCTTGAAGGAGCAGCCTGATTAGGAAGTGAAGTGATCACTAGCAACTATTGTCAGTGTTGTGTGCTTTGTTCCACTTACAAGGCTAATTACTGTAACAAAGTGGATCATTTTAAATGGAAATTCTGGATGGCTGTCAATGCAAATGTTCATGATTTTTTCCTGGATGCATCACAGCCGCATATGGGGAAACAAAGGACAATGGAAATAATCAAAACACAACTAAATTGAAGAAACTATTCAATAGACTTTTGTTGGAGCTCATTAAAAATGTGCATTTATCCTCATTCCTTTGGAGTGCTTTGTCTGAGGGCCCCTATCAGACTCCACCATCTCCGCAGCTCTCTGCAGAACAATGTCCACACAGGAGCCTGTTGCACTTTCTGACTTCAGCCAGAGGAACCCGGTCCCCTCCCAGGGGATGCTGTGACCTCCTGTCACTCCCAGTGCCAAGGACTGAGCAGAAATTCCCGTTCAGTCCCAGCTGGGGACACAGGGACCCTCTCACTGAGCCCAGCTCCTCGGGGCTGAACCTGGGCTGAAGGAAACTCTGGGATTCACATGTCCAAGAGGACAGCCCAAAGCTCTGGAATCACCCCCTGAGGCTGGGCAAGGTCCTGCTCCTCTTTTCATGGACTGAGCTCGGTGATGTGACAGCTGGGAACGTCAGGAGTCTGCAGGATCCAGGAAACGGGGCTTTGTTTTCTTGGTTCATAAATGGTTTTTGAGGCAGGGAGGAATTTTAACAAAAAATATTGAGTGATACAGTTTCCAAGAAATTCTGAGCATGTTAACCTTGAGTGGTCGTCAGTATTTTGTGGTCCTGAGTATTTTGTGGTCCTCGCCCATCCACCCTGAAACCGGATGGTGTTTTTAACGGGGAATGTGCTCAGAGAAAACTCATTTCCATTTGACTAAATCCCTCCTGGCCTACTCACTCATTTTTAGAGGGGAAATGGGAGAGAAAAGCTGTACATTCAGACAATGCACGAGAAAGCTGTGAAATCATTCCCTGCCAAGGCAAAATCAGATTCTGACGTTCCTCTTTCCTCTGTATTTACTCCTGATCTGAGCTGTAACGTTTACTCATAGGAAAAGCACCCTGGAAGAACTGCACGAGTATTACTCTGCACACAAAATTTTGGCAAGCTTGGACTGACAGCTGTTGATTCTTTCAGTGAATTCACATATCTGGGGACAACACCAGGCACAGCAAAGCCACCACCTTGGGCCAGTTCTCATCTAGGAGGGGTTCAAAGCACACAGATCAGACACAACATCCACATTCCCACAGCTGATTTCTCTGGAGTTTAAAATAACACCATAGCTTCCCTTTCATAACCTTTTTGAACTGATAGATCTATTTTTTTTTTTGACAGATTGCAATCAGTCTCACCACTGTCTGCCCCAACAAAAGCCTTCTTTTGTGCAAGACATGCATCCAGTGCTGTCAGAGCTGGGAAAGTGGCATCCAGGAGGCCTGATCTGAAACCAAACAGCAAAAATGCAAACATATTTCTTGCAGAGAGTAGGTGCAGAAATCCCAACTCTTTAGATGCTTTAGATGGTTCAATCCATCCTCAGTGCATCAGATGTGCTGCAAAGGCTCACACTAATTGTGCCTGCACAGCAAATCTGCTCAAAACCTATTGGTCTTACTCTTTTTTAGGACGTGTTTGTCCCTGGATAATTGGATAGAAGTGAAACAAAAGAGCTGATTTGGGCTGTTTCATCCTCCCAGGCAGTTCTGTCTTTATAAAGCAGCAGAGGAAGGAGGAGAACACATTAAACTTTATCTTAAATGCTCAGTGTCAGACACTTTCCAGGCCACCAGTGTAGTGGTGTCAATGGTGTTTTACTGGTCTGAGCGTGATGTCAAGCCAGTAAATGAGGAGCAGTTATTGTGGTCCCTGTCATTGTGTGCTGAAAAAGCAGTGTGAGTGGGATGAGAGTCGGCCTGGCTGTGCCAGCAGAAAACAAATGTTTGTAATAAATTGCAGCTTCGACTGGTGTGGCTTTCAGTGATGGCACAAAATGAATGTGACTTCTCCAGCACGGGCAGCAGTGGGGAGCAAACAAATCAAGGGCGTGAAGGGCGATCACTGAAATGCCTGATTGGCTTTGCAGGGCTTTTTGACATCTGTGTAAATCCACTGACTTCAATAGAGTTACCTGAGGCAGCTGAGGGTGGGAGGAGAAAACATTTTTGTGCTTTGAAAAGCAGTAAATGGAAGTTATTGGGGAAGAAAGAGTAAAATAGATGAATCCAAGAGAAGTCAAACACCTCGTCTTTCCTAGAGGAGCTGAATAAGGCACTGTTTCAGGTGTGTCTCCTTTCTACACCACCAGACTTCCTGGGGTGAATTAGCTCTGATTTTACCAAATTAGTGGTTTCTAAAGAGACTGAGGGCAAAGAAACCTGGGGAGTGTTAAACCTGGGGAAAGAAATATCAATATGCCTTTGTCTAAAGCCAAGTATTTGCTGTTCTCAAAAAAGTATTAGTCTGCCACAATTTGCCCTGGGTGAAACTCCAGTAGTCACTGGGACACCGAGAAAAATGCTTTTCTAAAATTCATTTTGTGGGACCACGTTGGGCTGAGTGCATGTTCTGCTGGGCTCTGCCTAATTGAACCAACAGAGACAAGCTCTAGCCCGAATCCATCCCAAAGAGGGGTTTGGGTGATATTTTATCCCTGCTCATCATTTACAGCTCAGGACAGTGAGCTGATACAGCACAGAGACTTCCCTCATTTCTTCTGGTCCTCCAGAACTGGGAGGTACAAGACACCCGAGGCCCACAGGCTTTGTGGAGAGTTAGAATGTCTATTCTGATGATTTTTTTAAAGAGAGCAGGTGTTGCTGTGATTTGCTGCTGCTCCTTGGGCCATCCCTTTCACAATCCTGCAGACTTCACAGCAGGGAATTCAGGAGTTTAAAATCACAGGGAGCTCAGGAAGAAGCACCAGTGAGCAGAAAAAACAAAATCACTGCCGGCCACAAATCCCCTTTCCCTGCCAGCGCCGTGACCACGGCAGTGGATAATTCCAAGCCACTGTGACCTCTGGGGCAGATCCCTCTGGGATTCATGGGTGTGTTGGTGCTCTGGGTAATTAGCTGACATAATTTAGCAGTGCTCCAAGCAGCATCCCCTCCTCGTGGCGCTGATTTGGTTGTTTTATCCCCGCCTGTTCTGCCGTGACCCGCGAGGATGTCACACGGAAACGAAAAGGTCACAAATCCTCCCCTGCCATCACCAAGGAGACGTGGAGAGCAGGAGCTGTTCTTCAACTGAGTGGGGTGAGTGGCTCTGCACACTTGACAGAGTCATCAGCAGGGCTGGGGAGGAGAAGGGGTGGACAGGTGAGCCCTGGGGTGGGGACCTGCCACCGTCTCACTTCTTCTTCAGGCTTCACCTCCCTTCCAGCCAGCACAGGCAGGCAGGGGCTCAGCGGCCACAGAAAGCTAATTATTCTGGAAGGCACCTTCTTAATCATCTGGCATGAAGCCTGTGATGCATGTTGAGGGTAATTATCACTTGCTCCCTGTCCTTAAATGTCTCTCACAAACGCTGTCAGATGAAGGAGAAGGCGCTCAGGATCCCCGGCACAAAAAACGCGGCGGGAAAGAAGCAGCCATTTCCACGTCTGTCAGCGCGGAGCCTAAGAATGCATTTTGTTTTTGCAGGGATATTTTTAGGCTTCGGAATTATGCAAATTGTTCTCCTAAATTACACACAGCCCTGTGATAGCAGCTAGTGGCAGTTGCAGCTGTCAGTGTCATATGGTGGTGAGCGCCCGGCGAGTCGCGGGAGCGAGCCTGGAAATGGTTCTGGGAGGCAGGAATGGTTCTGAGGGTCAGGAATGGTTCTGAAAGTCAGGAATGGTTCTGGGAGTCAGGAATGGTTCTGGGAGTCAGGGATGGTTCTGGGAGTCAGGAATGGTTCTGAGGGTCAGGAAAGGTTCTGGGAGTCAGGAATGGTTCTGGGAGTCAGGGATGGTTCTGAGAGTGTGGAATGGTTCTGAGGGTCAGGAATGGTTCTGAGAGTCAGGAATGGTTCTGAAAGTCAGGAATGGTTCTGGGAGTCAGGAAAGGGTTCTGGGAGTCAGGAATGGTTCTGAGTGTCAGGAAATGGTTCTGAGAGTCAGGAAATGGTTCTGGGAGTCAGGGATGGTTCTGGGAGTCAGGAATGGTTCTGAGAGTCAGGAAAGGGTTCTGAGAGTCAGGAAATGGTTCTGAGCATCACCACAGCTCCAAATATCTGCTCTTGGATGGGCAAATCACACATGGAGCTGATGGGCCTGGTACAGGAAGGGAGACAGCACTGAAAGGGGCCTCTCCACTGATTTCTGTCCATGGGAGCTCTCACTGCTGCTGTTATTCCACGTGCTGCTTCTCTGTGACTCCAGGGGGTTTGGATGCCATTACCAACTCAAACCACATTGAACAGTTTTATTATCAAGGTCAACAGTGCCATTAAAATACTTCCAGGCATCAATCCTCCACTCCTAATGGAAAGCAACACAAAATAAATAAGCTGACTGTTTAAGCAGCTGGTGGAGAGGCAGGAGAAGGACTGGACAGGATGGCAGCTTTGTCTCATCTGTTTGGTTTTCAGGAGGCGAATCTTTGGAGGGTATAAATCTGTCTGTTCTACAGGCAGTGCAACAGAAACGTGAGCTTTAGAGGAAATGCTGCAGGATTTTGCTGAACAATTTGTCTGAAGAGGCTTTTTCCAAGGACTGCTGGGGGCTGCACTCCTGAAGGAATCGCCTCCAAATCTGGTGTCCTGGGATGTGGCTGTAACACATTGCTGGGACTCTGCCTTGCTCTAGAGCTGGAAATGGAGGTGTGGGGCAGTGGTTCCTCATTATTGCCCTGCCCAAATTCTCCCTGAAAGGCTCTGGCTGAGCCCAGAACCCAGTGCCAGCCCAGTACTGAGGAGCTGATGATGAAGGGGGAAGTTTGTTTGCAATCAGCCAAACTTTCCTGGCTGTTTTACCCCCATGGCAATCACTCAATTTTCTTCTATAAAACCTTCTCTATCACTGACCTCTATTAAAGAAAACCATACTGAGAGAAAGAACAGAGGCAACCCCTGATTAAAGATTAGCATTTGAGGTGGTTCTTGGTGGAGGTTTAGTTCCACTGAGCTCAGATTTATCAATGAGTAGCAGGAATTGGAGCACCAAAGATCTGGAGAAGCCTCTGACACCCCAGAAGCTCGACAGGATGGGTGGCTGAAGAGGCTGGGGGCATCTGAACATCCCTTACTCATGGTTTTATCTGATCACGACCCTTTGTACAGGTTTTACTCGTGCTGTTACCCAGCTGTTAGCCACAAGCAATGAAAATCAGCTACCTTTGTTTTTTTCTTTCTCTTTACAAGAAGAAAACCAGAAAAACCAGCAGCCCAAATGAGACAATGGAAGAGAAACGGATGTAAATCAACAGGAAATATTTTAGGGCTGCAGAGAGAGCGCTGTGGATGGGTAAATGGGGCTGGAGGGTCAGCAGCAGCAGATGTGGGGAATGAATGGGATGGCAAACAATGGCTCGGGAGGGATGGGCAGGTTGTCGTGATAAGTCTTGTGGATAGTTTACTAAATTCTCTTTACAGTGTAAACATTTTGTTCAGGCACTGCTAAAAAGATTTAAGAGAACTGTGTAAAAATGTTCTCTGCTCTATAAAATGCTACTGCTTTGCCTTTCTTGTCTGGAGAGCAAAATAAACGAGAGCTACAAAAATACTGTTGCAACCAGCACCACACACATCATTTTTCAATTGTTGAAACAACTGATCTGTGTATTTCTCTTCTTTGTGATGGAAAGAAATTACAGGGAGGGGGAGACAACACTTTGGAGGGTCCCGAAGTGCTGTGACAAAGGGTGTCACTTGGGATCTCCTTGCCTCCTTCTGTGGCTTAATTGTATGAAGATGCATCATGTGGTTGCAAAGCTCATTAGCAGAATTAATTCACTGTGCTCTATTCATTTGTTACAATCCAGACATAAAGCCATGGAGCATTTTGCATCTGGAGCTATTTGGAAACAAAGCCACTCTCCAAATACTTTCTTTGGTTGGTTTTAGCAGGGTATGAATGGGATGTGCGTGGAAACCACAGATTCCCTCTGTGGTGGGGTCTCCCCTTCACAGAGAACAGATAAAAATACATGTACAAATGTACAAACAGCAAAAGAAGGAAGAGCAAAAGGGCAAATGAGAGGCCTCAGTAACTCAGGCTCACAGAGATGCCTGGCTTTGCTGTGATAACTGATTTGCACAGAGACATGAGGTCATCCATCCTCTGCTTAGGAGGGAAACACAAGTGGGAAGCCTGACTTCCCAAATCCAGGTGTTTTGTAACCACAGGCAATCCTACAGATGTTCATAAACTCCTCAAACAAAAAACCTGGTGCCTTTCTGGAAGGATGTTGGCTGAAATCACAGATGCATCCAGGTTTTCTCTCCTCAGCACCAGGACACGTCTGTGAGCTGACAGGACCATGTGGTTATCACACCTTGTGGGACTCCAAGATTCACCCCGTGAAGGTGAGCAAAGAATGGAAATTCTGGGGAGAACGACAGAGTTCTGCTGCTGATGGGAGAGGGTGGAGATGAATAAACCCTCTCCTGCCACGCTGAGCAGAAACCCAGGCACAGCAACTCACAAGACTCCTCTGCTCAACCAAAGTTGCTCTTTTTTTTTCGTTTTCAGTCCAAGATTCTGGTCAAATGTTTCACTGCTGGGGTAACTTTTTCATTTGGAGCCAGTCAAACCTGTAATAAAAGTACAAAAAANAGACTCCTCAATCAAAGTTGCTCTTTTTTTTTCGTTTTCAGTCCAAGATTCCGGTCAAATGTTTCACTGCTGGGATAACTTTTTCATTTGAAGCCAATCAAACCTGTAATAAAAGTAAGCTCTGAGCACGCCATGGACATTGCTGCAGGATGGATTCTCCTAAGCTGCTCGTGAGGCCTCACCCTGGGAAACTCAACAGGACTTTTGCTCCAAAGCCATTAATGGGTTCTTGTGCAAGACACTCCTCCTGCTCCCAATTAGCTCTTTGTGTGGGCATTTATTTATCTGCAGACATGAAACCACGGCCAGAGCCCCAGATAACATCAATGAATCCAACTCCCTTTTCACCCAGCCCAGACCTCAAAGCTGCAGATACCAAACTCCCAACTCGTGGGTGGTTCCCAGCCCTTGGCTGTCATTTTCCGGCTTCGTACGGTTTTGTGATTTAATCGCTTTTTCAGGCATTTGTGTTTTAGGGATATTTCTTTTTTTCCTTCTAACAACTCCAGTTGCTCTGGGAAGAGTCAGTTGTCATGACTCCCTGCTTTTAAGGCTTCTGCTGCCACGTTGCCTGACAATAAGAGGAACAGAGGACCAAAGCAGACAGGGGAAAAAAAGCTTAATTATAGCCCAGACTGCCTCCCTCTCTAAGGTGAAGGGAATGTAAATTATAATTCCTGGATACAAAATCAAATAGAATTACTTATCTCTTGAAATCCCCACTGATCTGGCCGCTGCAGTTAAGCAACCAACCTGCTGCCTCATTATTCCAGTGACATACTGCTGCAGGAGAAACTCCAGGCACAGCAATAAACCAGCAAAAACGCAGGAGATGGCTCAAGATTTCCCTCCTCTCCCTTTCCCAGGTAGTTTTCCATATTTCTGTTTTAAATTAAATATCTGGTACCTTACCCCTGAATTTTTAACGAGTTTGTTTTAGGGAGAAATATGACCAAGTGACCCTTGGAACAGCAGAGAGTGGAGAAATTAGCACATGGCCAGAGTGCAGCAGGGAAAGCCTGAATTAGGGTTTCTGCTTCCTTGAACAGGTTATTTTCTGGAGAGAACTGGAGGCTTCCAGTTCTCCTCTTGTCTTTTAGACATAGAAACCTCTCTAATTTTGATGCTGCGTGGAGAGGGATGGTCAATATTGCACATGGTTTGCTCACATGATGGAATAAATCCACGGCTTATCTAAGCCTCTCACTGCAGCAGCAATTTATAAAGCTGGAGCAACAGAGAGGAGCTCATGGCAAAAAGACCACACACTCTTTATTTCTCTTCGAGCCATCTGGGCTCAGAAAAAACTGAACGGATTAGGACAGAGAAAGAAAAATGAGGTTGAGGGGAGATACAAGCGGTCTGGAGAAGATGAACAGGAAACAAATCTACCAAAACCCCACGGCTTTGCCCTTGTAATGCTTGGTGGGGGTGCCAGCTTTGGTGGGACCCAAGGCAAAGGCTGCCACCAGGGCAGCGTGGTGTGAGGGAGAAGAACCCATCTGCCAGAGCTCTGAGAGAAAGCCCTCTGCAGGGGAGCTGTGATTTCGACCTTATTGAATGCATTAGCAAGTGGTTGGAGAGCTCCGAGCACGGCACACACTGCTCTGGATTTCGTGACATTTCTATTGCGGGGCGGGGAGCAAGGCACCGGAGGATTCAGCGGATGATAAACTGTAAACATGAAATACAGCAGGGGAGCTGCAGCCTCGAAACACAAACCAGCCCTCCCTGGGAGCGCTCAGCCGCACTTTCAAAGCCACAAAAAAAATACAAAATCTCTTCAGCCGCGGGTTACAAATGCGTGGAGAGATGAGGGAGGGAGCACCAGGGTTATCCCAACCTCTCTTATGGGTGCAGGTGAGTCCCCACTCCCCAGCTGCCATCTCCCCTCCATGCCATGCAGGATGTTAAATAATAATATTAAATAAACCACCCCACAGCCCACACCCAGCCCCGCACCTTGAGGGACCCCCCCAGCACGGCTCTGCACCCCAAACCCTCTGTGCTGGTTCTCAGTGATCTGTGTGAATCGAGCCCAGGGTATTCATTTTGTAGATCTCCACCCGCTCAGCACTGCAGCTCTTTTTATGGGAACAGATCCAGGGATTTAGGACAAAACAAGCTTTCTCCTTTCACCCTTTGCAGGATACACTTTGGAGGCAAGGAAGAAATTATAAGATCTTGGAAAAAAAAGTGTGTGGTAACTGTGGGCTCCTCCCCACCCCAGACTGCAAAGGATTTTCCGCATGAGGCACCTGCAGAAGAAGGATTTGCTGCTCTTACCCCTGCTGGGAAGATGCTGTGGATGGAGTGATTGCCTCTGGTTGGCCTGTGAGGAGCACACAGGCACATCTGAGAGCTGAACAGGTTAAAAACCCCACCGTGGCCACCTGTCTGCACCTCTCCCACCCCGAAAATTGAGGCAGGGCGTGATCAAACACAGCACACGAGCTTGGACAGACACGTATCCCTGGTGTTCAAATACACGTTCGCCTGTGCAAAGCAAAATTACTGGAGAAAGTAACAATGAGAAATATCCAGCCACGCTCTATGTTTCTCCCTGGTTTCTTGCCTCCTCCTTGATTGCATAATTCACTTTCCCAGTGGCATTAACTGTTCCTCAGGCATCACCTTGGCAGTTTAAACATGAGGTGGGTCTAATATATTCTGCAAAGAGGCTGTTCTGCACAGCAGGCTCACAGGGGAAGAGCTGATAGAACCAAACGCCCTATTTTTTTTTTTTCCTCCTATCAGTCTCAGTCCTTTTATTTTCAGTTCGTACCTCAAAGAAAACTAGAGAATTAAATCAATTAGCTCCTGGTAATGGGGATTATCACTTTATCTGTTTGACAGAATTCTACCCATACAAATGAGACTCTGCACCAAAACTTCTTGGCCACAGCTTGGATTGTTGCAGCAGAGCTTGAGGCACAAAAATACCCATCAGAGGGACAGAGAGACTAAATATATCCCTCAGGACAGCCTGGCCACGTAAACCATCCACTCAGCTCAGGAAATCACACAGCATCCACAAATCCCCTCGCAGAGGATCAGAGTGAAGGAAGGAGACAGCCTAAAGTATTGATGTTGTGTAACAACAAATGTTTCTATGGAGACTTTCCAGCCACGCTCAAAGGAAGGCAGAAATGCTGTTTCTTTCCTGCTGCTGAGCAAGTTGTGGATGGAGTTTGGGAGGGGCTGGCACCTCCCGTGCTATCTCAGAGATGGAGCAGCCATGGTAACACAGCTGGTGTTCCTGAGGGGAAAAGAGCTGGCTTGGAACACCCTGCTCCAGCTCCCGAGGCAGGCAGGACATCGGCCATGGCAGTGCAGAGCAGCCTCTGGCAGAGGAGCCTGGGGACCTGGCAGGGAGAAGATTGAATTCTGGGTGTAATTCACTCTCACCATGCCAAAAATACAGGCCAAAACGAGTCTCACTGGGACCTCGCCTGCTTTTGTACATCCTTCCTTTACTAGGAGCAAAACTCCCCCGTTTGATGCATCAGTGGTGGTGGGTGGGTAAAAACCTCCTAAATGGCTCAGAATTCTTATTCACAGCTCCCCAGACAAAGCAGATGAGCAAGGAAAGCATGGTTATTACAAATCCAACGTGTTTGCAGGAGATCTTCCTCCGTTCAGAGTGGTCACCTTGCACTGGACACAAACCATGATGTGGCTTCCCACTCCCTCTGGCCTTTTGGTTGAGGCAACTCCGGTCATTTTGTGTTTGGGTGGGGGCAAAATCAGCATGTTCCCCCTTCTAAAAGGGAAGGACAGACTGGAAAAGCAGGACAAAACCGTCCAGAAAACAGAGATGTTTTCCCTGAGATCTCCCTTTGGAAGCTGGAGTCAGTCCCAGCCCAGGGCATTACAACACAACGGGAAGTGCAGAAGCTCCCAAATCTCCAGGATCCCCCAGATGCTGCTGGAAAAGGGGAGAGAGAAAGGAGGCCCAGGCAGAGGGGTGTGAGCCTCCTGTGGATGGAGACTAAAACACATCAAACCAGTGCCAAGGGCTGCAGGAGCCCTTTGGGAAAGGTGTTCACAGCACGAGGCTGACAGGGCTGAAACAGAGAGGGACAAGTTGGCCTCACACAGAGCAAAAGACCCTAAAATCCCTGTCAGGTACATTTTCACACATTCCTACACCTGCTGCCACCTTTCAGGAGTTTGGCTTTCACAGGAAGGTTTGAGCTTGCCCAGCTCCACACAATTAAGGGCACTAAAACACAGACCCCTGGAAGTCTGAAAGGATCTGTCTGACACCAGCTGCCCTCCCCTCAAAAATTTTAAAGTGGGAGGTAGAAAAATGAGAACTAGACAAATCTACTCGTTTTTGACCTTGGAAAAAATTTCCTGGGTCCTGTTTCCCCCCCCTCTCCCACCCTCACTGTGTTTATCCCTTCTTTGCTTGCAGGAAGGCCCGTGAGTGATGCAGTCAATTTAAAGTCAGTTTGGATAAATTTAAAGTCAATTTAAAGTCATTTTCAAAGCCCTGCTCATTCCCACATTCCTGTACCTGCTGCCACCTTTCAGGAGTTTGGCTTTCACAGGTGGGTTTGAGCCTGCCCAGCTCCACACAATTACGAGCACTAAAACCCTGCTGGGTATCAAACTCCAGGTTTTAAAGAAGCACAGCCTTAAAAACAAATCAGCCTCCGTTCAAATATATCAGAAAAGGCATTTCCAGAGAGACTCCTGAGCCCCACTTTGCTGCTACTGAGGCTCCTGGGAATAACACATCTGCAGTTCAGGGTATTTTTCTATTTTGCCTGGGTGGCAGAAACGAGAGCGCCTACTCAGCCAATTCCTTGTGCTCTCCACGCTGCTGGAGCCCTTCATCTTCACGACAACTGTGGTTTCTCTCTGTGCCATCATACGTTTATGTACATTAACCTTGTGCTAAATTCCAAAGGCTGCAAGCAGCCACCTAAATCATGCTAATTAAGACAAATTACTGGAGTGCTCTGAAGAACGCTGGGAAATGCATTTTGGTGCACGGCACAATAATGAAAACAAAGCTCCATTCCATAGTGCTGTTAAGTGTGCTTGTTTCCAGCCCTTCATTTTCTCTGGTCTTTTCTGGTTTCCAAAAATCTCTTCCTCGCCCTTCAAGGATAAAATTTAAATTAATTCCTCCAGCAAGGGCTCAAGGAAAGTTCATCCTCACTGGAAGCTGTCGTTCAGGAAAAGTCAATGGAGCAAATCCATCCCCAGGTAGAAAATCTGGGATCTGCAGAGCTACACCAGGATGAGCCCAGCCCAGGCTGGAGAGATGAATTCTCCTTAATTTCCTGCTCTCTCTGCTTCCCTGGCACCGTGAGCAGGCTCCAAAGAGGCAGGAGCAGCCCCCTGGGATGAACACAACCCCCACTGCCAGATTTGTTTCAGCAGCTTCTTCGTGGCCTCCCTGTGAGGGAATTTGGTGGTGGGAAGAAGGCAAGAACTCAGCTGGTGCAACACCAGAACAGCAGTGCCCTACTGTTCTGTTTCCACTGCTGCAGGGATTTATAAAAAATTAACTCTAAATTTGCATGTGCAAATGTCCCTGGTAACGAGGCTGCAGCAGCGGGACCTAAGAAATGGGACCCACCCCAATTCCATCGCTTCCTGCTGCCAAGAAAAAGGAAAAAACTTCCCATCCCCACCCTAACTGAGCAGTCCATCGCCCAAAAAACCTTAAATGAGGGGAAAAGAGCAGCATGAAGGGGGAATGCACCTAAGCTTTACACATGGAATTATAAACAGGATGGTGTAGAGGAAATAAAGGGTCCCTGCATACAGCAGAAATTAATTTTCTCCTCGAAAAGAACCCTCTAATTATACTTCTATGTCACCTCTTTCTCTCTGCCACATAATCAAACTTGAAGCTGCTGCTCTGGAAGTGAACTCCTTTTCTCAAATGCTGGGAGAAACATCTCTAAATTATCATCAGAAAGAAGATAATGGATGCTGACTGCTCCCTGAAAGTAATTTTTGAGTTTTCTTTTTCCAAGCAGGAGCTAAACAGTGTCTAGTGATGTTCATTAAGCAGTCAGCATCCTCCTCTGAAGAGCTGACGTCAGTTTGCAGCCTAGGACCTGCAATTATCATCCCTTGCCATTGAAGTGGATGCTGCCTGGTTACAGCACGCTGGGAAGTCTGAAAGGATCTGGCTGACACCAGCTGCCCTCCCCTCAAAAATTTTAAAGTGGGAGGTAGAAAATGAGAACGAGACAAATCTACTCGTTTTCGACCTTGGAAAAAATGTCCTGGGTTGTGTTTCCCCCCTCTCCCACCCTCACTGTGTTTATCCCTTCTCTGCTTGCAGGAAGGCCCGTGAGTGATGCAGCCAATTTGAAGTGGGTTTGGATGAGCATCCGAACCTCTGGATCCAAACTCCAGACCTCAGGAGTGTTTCAAAGCCCTGCTCATCAATACACAGTGGGAAAGCAAAGCTTTTCCTCTGTCAGAAAAATCCCCAGCAAAACTCGTTGCTGTCATTGACAGTGTCAGGATGGGAATGGAATTCCAGGGGCAGTCTGGGGGTGAATTGGCAAAAAAGACTCTGAAGCTGACCATGGAAACTCCGTTTTCCCAAGTTTTCTGCCATTAGACCCAGGAGCTTTAATCACAACTGGATGAAACCACAGGATTAAATGTCACCCTCCTTTTTCTCGTGGAGCCTGGCCTGTTAAACAAGCAAATTGCCCCAAACCAGGCTGTAGGATGGAGCATTGAAAGATGACAAAATTGGTTTCTAGCTGCTGGGGGCGGGGGCTTGGCATGAACAGTGAATCAGAGGCTCGTGCTGACTTTTACCTTCCACCTTGCAGGAGCTCACCCATCCTTCTTTGGTGACACGTCCCACTAAGGACTCCCATTTGTTTGATGAATATCTCAACTCCATCAGACATTCCTGCTCCTGTTGTTTTCTAACCATCTCACTAACATTTTGTTGCTATTAACTCCAATAAATTACAGCCTGGTATTTGCATTCGCAGCACTGAGCCATCCATCACTATGCTTATCTTTTTGCTTGTTGTTTTTTTGAAAGAACCACAATTATCCACCTGCTGCAAGGACCTCATTCTGCATTTTGCATGAATTTAAACCAAAGCATTGCTTAGGGCAGAGGGGCGGGGTGTCTTTTTCTTCCTCTGCTTTCTCTTCCAGCAAACCCCACAAACACCACTAAGAGCATCAGAAAATGCTGGAAACTTCGGTGGTAAAAATTAAGAGAACAGTTCCAAAGTTGTTTATGTGCCTAATGCTCCAGGATTTCTTGGGAGAGTGATCAAAGATACCTGAGCAATGGAGGTGCCAAAAGATATCTAATGTTTAAAAATCCCTCTGGACATCTTCTGGATGGCCCAGAGTTTGATATATTGTGTCAGACACGTCCCCCCTGTGTTTCAGACTCAGTAGAGATGACATGAATCACTTAATTCTCCATTGAAATGCAGGACCTGCTGGGTGGAAGGCAGGATATGGATTTTCTTTCAGGGCATTTCATGAAAAGAAATAAAGAAGAACTCCATAAAGCCCTGAAATTACAGGTGGGACGCAGCAATGCGGGGTGAGGCTGGCCAGGAAAATTCATTGCTGGAAACTGCTCTGGGGGAGACTGGCTTGGCTGTGACAGGACCTTGGCTCCACGAGCCAGCCCAGGGACAGAGACAGAGGGATGGAAAGAGATGCTGATCTTCTGGCACTGGGAGAACCAGGGCAGTTTTTAACCCAGATCGGTCTGAGAACTGGAATTAGTGATGCTGGGGAGGATTCATCCTCTCACATCCTCTCACATCCCGGGGATCAGCAGGAGGTCACTAAACTGAACACAGTGACAAAGTTCTGTGATGGGAGCACTGCAACAGCCAGGCCTGAAACCTCCTCCCCTGCACCCCCAACCCCGGCAAGAAATTCCATCCTAGGACACCACACTGCTGAAAACAATCAGGCAGAGCGATTTTCTTTCCTGGCAGGTTGTTTTTAGCCCGGATCATTTCCGTGACCTGCTCCACAGCACATCCCTGAGCCAGGCTGTGCTGCCAAAATCCCGCTGACAGAGACATGGGAATGGCAAGGGCTGTGCTGGGCTGCCTCCTGCTTTTCTGCAGAGCCATTTCTGTGTCCTTCCCTGACCACGGGTCACTCCCACTCTGCTCAGACAGACCTGATGCTGTGAGAGGAGTGGGGAGATGCCAAGCAGGCTCTGTTCATCCAGGTGCCCGGGCTGCTGCTCTGAAGCAGAGCTGGGCACACGACAGAGCTCCCCGGGATGATTTATGCGGTCTGCAGGCGCGGGCTGTGGAGACAGGATGTGTAATAGACTGCGGGGAGGTTGAGCTCAGTGTTTTGTAAAGAGATCGCCTGTGCCACAATCGGTACCGCGCCTGAGCGCGGCGAAGGCAGCCCGGAATCACTCGGGGAGCTGAGGAGCTGCTGTGCCCGTCAGCTCCTGAGCAGTGCAGGCACCGAGGGCATCCAATCTTCAGCTCAGCTCCACAGCCCAAAAGGATGGATTGCGCTGAGCTGGTGCCGAGCAGCCTCTGACAGAGCATCCGAGCCGAAGGGATCATCCCGGGGGAAGCAGAGGCGTTCAGGCCGCCGCTTTGCTGCGGTGATCCTTGCCCAGCTCCCGGGTGGCACAGACTCATTTCAGGCTGCGTTACCCGCGGCTGGCACCGGGGGATGGGGCAGCGGTGGCGGTGTCACCCCAGCCCTGGAGGGCGGTGCTGCTGCCTCGATTTACCCCAGCCACAGACAGAGATGAGATTGATGGATCCCTTTCTGTGCCAGACCCTTCGTTTCCCCTTTCTGGTTTTTTTTTTTTTTTTTTGTTTGCTGGGATGCTCTGCAAGGGAGAAAGCTGAGCTCTGGGTGCTCTTTCCATCCTCACCCCCGGGATGTGCCATGAATCCCCTCCAAGGTGACTCTGAAGCCCAAGCAGAAGGAGTTGACCGCAAATCCAAACAAGAGCCTCAAAATCTCCTCATGCAAAACCCTCAAAGGAAAGAATCAAGGTTTTTATCCCACCAGCAGCACCCACAGATGCCAGCAGAGCATCTGGCCAGTGAGGACCAGCCTGTTCATCCTGCCAGGAGCTTTCTGCAGGCAGAACGAGACTGAGTGGAAAGGGCTGAGCCTTGAGAGCCAGGAGGGCCAGAGGCTGCCCCCAAGTCACATTTCCTATCCCAGGGAGGTCCCTCCATGCCTCTTACACACAAACAACCTTCCAAGTATTGTCCTAAAACTCCAGATTTTAGAGCTTTCCCTCTCCTTTGTCACCAGAGTTCACAAAAATGCTGAAACTGTTGTAAAACTTCAATTGCTATCCCTCCCTCCCCATTTATCCTTTAATTTACAGCTTCCTCCACTTGCATTATTTCAATCTTTTTTATCCCTCCAGCTTCAGAATGTTTTCCAGCTTTCGTATCTTTTCTTTTTATTTGATCATCATCTTCCTGTTCTATATTTGTGCTTGCAAACAGACACCTGCGTGCACACCCACACTGCCTGACTCAATCTTTGTTTTGTTTTCTGGGTTCATTTTGCACTTTCATTTGTCTCTCACCCTTCTTCAGCCCCTCTTCATTTATCCTTTTTACTGCTGGAGACTTAATTTCGTTGCTCGTTTATTCTGTGGCTCCTGTCTCTGGTATCTCAGACCCTCCTGCCTGCCAAAGGCTTTTTTATCTCCACAGATTTCCCTTTATTCCTTCTTTGCCCCTCTCTGTGATCCAAGCACAGCAACTTCTCTGCCTCGCTCTTTTCATTTTTCTGAGGACACACCGCATGGATGCCCCTCTTGCCTGTCCTGACAATCCAGTAGAAATTCCGTGAAAGTAATCATGGAATATCCTGAGTTGAAGGGACCCACAGGATCATGGATCCAGCCCCTGGCCCTGCCCAGACCCCCCAACAGCCCCACCCTGTCCATCCCTGGCAGCGCTGCCCAAATGCTCCTGGAGCAGCCTCGGGGCCGTGCCCATTCCCTGGGGAGCCCGGGCAGTGCCAGCCCCCTCAGGGGGAGAACTTTTCCCTAAATCCAACATAAATATATCCAAGCAATCATCCTGCTGGCATTGGCAGTGATTTCTGTGCCTTTCTGTGCTGCTCAGCACCAGGATGGAGGACGACAGGACATCAAGCTGTGAAACTTGCACTTCCATCACCCTCATTTCCAGGAGTCCTCGCAGGGTAAAGAGCAGTTGATATTAAAATGTCCCGTTCACTTCCACTGCCATTCAGCTGCATAGCAACCACAGAGTAGCCTTGGCAGACTTACTGAACTATTTTTAGTTCAATTACTTGTTCCCCTGCCTCAGACTGCAGGGTCTGAGCTTACCTTTCATGCAATATGTGCAAATGAACCTCGTTGCTTGCACTCGTCCTGACCCATGCAGCTCATTACCAGGAAATGATTTTAGGGACTGAGATACAAACTTCTATATTTGCCCCTCATGTCTGACAGATTTTCAGGCTAATTTTGTTCCCATCTAGCTTTCATAGCCCAAAGTTTTATCACATTCATATCCTTGTCATCTACTTGGGTGACAGAACTACCTGCAGGTGGATTCACCAGCTTGAGGAATGGCTTCTAGCAGGGAAAGTTAAGGATGATGTGCCAGCACAGTAAATCTGTAAAATCCGGGAGGGGAAGGCAGCAGGAGGCTTGTTTATCATCTTTTGGGGCTGAAAATAAAGCTTTCCTCAAGGCCTGCTGCAGGAACTCCAAGTGTGGGTAAGGGAGGTGTGGGAGCAAAGCTACAGCTGAACACTGCCCAGAGCAGGATCTGCTCCTCGAGCTGGATCAGAGACTGAGGAGAGGACACGGATTTCAGTTTAAATTATCCCCCACGTTCTCATTTCACCGAGTGGAAGGGCATTTCAGAGCAGGCAGGCCCAGGCTCCTCCCCAGGTTTATTTGCAGAATTACTGTTTGCTCTCTCACCTCCCTGACTGCCCCTGTGATTAACATCAAACTTCAGCAGGATGGGATGAGAACACAGACTGGTGATAAAGCCAAGCCTGAAAGGCATTTCCACATGATTTTTACTTCTGAGGAATTTGCATGGATATTCCAGAATGCAGCCATGTGGAGGAAACCCAAACCTGGTTTGGAAGCACTGGTGTGCCAATATTAATTCTTAGCTCGCATCAGTGGCTTCCATTAAAGACTTCCCAACACTAAATGTGCACCTCCTCCAAGGAAAAGCACCTTGGACTGCTCAGCTCCCCCTCAGAAATCAAGTATCCACCCCAAACAATCATCATGGAATCACAGAATGGTTTGGGTTGGAAGGGGCCATAAAAATCATCTCATTCCACCCCCTGCCCTGAGCAGGGACAGCTTCCACCACCCCAGGCTGCTCAGAGCTCCACCAGCCTGGCTCCCCTCAGGTACTGGGTGATTGTCATTTTTAGTGACAACTAAATGGGTGACATCTATGAAAGTGTATTAAATGTTTCAACCTCCATTTTAGTGTCAGCTCTTAGGATTCTCCACCCCTCAGTAAGATACCCTGTGCCTGGTTAGCTGTTCTTCTCCTGGTTATCCTCTTTAGTAGTAACACCTTTAATAAATAACATTTTCTCTTTTCCCTGCTCAGTGGATTGAATTATGTGTTATTTTAGTGCTGTCCATCCCCATCAGTACTATTCTTTTATATTTAATCCTTCAGAAATTCCCATTTCTCCTTCCAAGTTTAACAGCTGATGAAAGCAGGACCTGGTTAATGCAGACCCTTCCTCTCTGAGGGGACACCAAACTCCAGACTCTCCCTTGAGCCAGGCTGTGCTCCACAGCTGCCCTTACCAGCTGCTGGTTTAAGCCAATAAACTGAAATAATTTCCCTGATGCTGGAACTTCCCATCTCCTTGCTTTTCTCCTCAGGAGCTCACTGAACCACAAAGATGTTTAGCTCCGCTGGAAGCAAATCATTTTGTCCACCTGTTTGGAGAGCAGAAATGATCTGAGCAGGGAGAAAACTGTGCCTGAAACCTGGCGTGAATAAATGCTGGGCTGGAAGCTGCAGGGAGAGGGAGAAAGGTGGGGACACAAATAAGTGGAGATGCTCAGATGNGAGTGTGAGGATGCTCAGACACAACTGGGGACTGTAGAAATCCCTAAGCTGCTTTTTCTTAGGAGAAATAAAAAAAACCTACCACTTTAGAAGTCTTATGATACTTCTGCATTTTTAGCTGACTGCAGTTTTTAAAACCAGCCTTACAGGGGGCTTTGTTTACTTAAATTCAGCCAAATCTTTCCCTGGCAGGAGCAAAACTTGAGGCACTGGGTGTGGATTTGTCATGCAGCTGCTTTCTGTGGGCAGCACCTGGGGAAAAGGGGTCCTCTCCAGGCCAGGAGTGGGGTGCAAGGAGCAGGGACTGAGAGGCAAAGCCTGGTTGGTTCTAACACTGCCCTGCTCCAAGCTGAGCCTTGGGCTCCCTCCCTGTCCTTTCCAGGAGAAGAAATCACCTTTTCCTGTGCCTGCATGGTAGCCCTTCAAGCATTACCAAAATCTGTATAATTCAAAGGAAACTCCTCCTGCATCCTTCCTCCCAGCGTTCAGAAATGTAAAAGTGAGTGTCTCTTGCTCTTTAAGGTGTTGTCCAAACCAAGCACCTCTGGAAGGCCTTTCCCCCTTTTATCTCCACTCACCACAGGGAGAGCTCCACTGCAATGGGTGAGAAATCATCAGGTGGCTGAGCTGGGGGGAGAATCCTCGGTGCAGTGGGGGAAGAGCTCAGCTGGAGGAAGGAGGATGCAGAGCCAAAGCTGGATGCTCTTCCACATGGATGGTGTTAAATTTTGACTCTGTGGCTGGATTTACTCGCAGATGCAGGGGTTTGTATGGATATAAGAATATTTATGTAGTACACCATTTCATTTTTAGTGAGGTGCTGTTTCCAAAAACATTGGTGCAAGGAACTTTTCTTTGCTCGGGGTTGCGCTTTTGCTGAGTGGCCTCTGATGTTCTCATGATTACTTTTGTGATCTAATATTTAATAGTCTGTTACATCAACACTGCACATGGAAAGAGAAGTGCAGATTTTGATAGTAAATCCTGTTTTATCAGGTATCCTTCCTCAGTATCCCCACTCTTTTCAAGATTGTTTTCCTTTTGGGAAGGAACTGAGGAAGACCAGTCTTCTTGTCAAAAAGAATCCTCTCTTTTCGTCTCTAAATCACTAAATATTCTTGAATTAAAAAAAAAAAAAACAACTTAATGCTGATGACTGATAATGGCTGACAGTGACTTCTTAACCGCAATAACAAAATTAGTCCAGAACCATTCAGATTAGAACTGCTGGTAAAGTCACATTGCAACTAAAAGGGAAAAATAAATCTGTTCCTGGAAGAAAATCTATTCTTTTCTGTGTTCCAGGAAAGAATGATTTCTGGGTTTTTTTAGCAGAAGGACTCAGAGCATTTTGCAGCTCCCAAGCATTTTCTCAGCCTGGGAAACCAAGCAGTGGATCAGACGAGGTGAGTGACCCACATCTCTGCCAGGATTGACTCAAATGTCCTGAAAGCCACAAACTCCCCAGCTGAGGACCCTGAATTTGTCATTGATGTTTGCCCAACACGACTTTAACCAGCAGAGTTCTGCAGAATGAGACACCAGAGCCAGAGCACAGATTTTCATTCATTTTATTCATTTTTACCTGTAGGAAACCTGACCCCTCTGAGTGAGTGGGATGATTCCCCACGGGTGATGAGCAGAGGGAAGCACTCCAAGGGGTTACTCACCCCTGGACACCGATTTAAGCCTGGAGAAGACCCCTTTTCCCCAGGTGCTGCCCACAGAAAGCAGCTGCATGACAAATCCACACCCAGTGCCTCAAGTTTTGCTCCTGCCAGGGAAAGATTTGGCTGAATTTAAGTAAACAAAGCCCCCTGTAAGGCTGGTTTTAAAAACTGCAGTCAGCTAAAAATGCAGAAGTATCATAAGACTTCTAAAGTGGTAGGTTTTTTTTATTTCTCCTAAGAAAAAGCAGCTTAGGGATTTCTACAGTCCCCAGTTGTGTCTGAGCATCCTCACACTCACGGCTGTCTTCTCAAATCTAGCCCTTAAGCTTTCCAAGTGCTCTTATTTTTATCCCAGAAATAAGAGAAAGAGGGAGATTTACCGGGTTAAACCTTTAATTCCTAGATAAAAGGCTTCTTTCCCCCTTTCTTTCTTAACCCTTAATTCTTTCTTTCCATTATTCTCTCGTTCTGCTCCTCAGCCCAAGCGAGAGGCATTTAAATGCTGCCTGTTTGCTTTGTGCAACGAGCAGCTTTGGGCATTTCACCTTTGCTGTGTTTTCCTGTGGTGTTTGTTTTCAACAGAGCTTTCTGCAGGCATCAAAAACGGGTGGGAATTCTGTCCTGTCCATTTGCTGCTCCTTCCTTTTCAGGCTGGAAAGGTCTGGGCCAGCAGTGCTGCTCCCGGAGATGCCCTGGGGCTGGATGGGGAAGCCTCTCCCAGCTCCTCCCTGCATCCTTCAGCTCTGGCTCAGCCCACAGCCACCCTTTGCCCCTGTTTCAGAGAAGGCACAGAATAAATTGCCAGCAGCACCGTGGAAAAGGATTTTTTTTGAGGCAGCCAATAGGTCCAAACCCACCCTTACATTTGCTACCTGCAGCTGTAAAGCTCTTTGCACTCAGTGATGCCCAAGAACACTTTGCTCATGGCTTGTTTAGGCTGACTTTTAGTGATTTGGGTTATTTAAAAGTGATTCCAGAGAGAAATTAATGATTTCCAGTAGCCAGAATGCTGCTGCCCATAGCTGGACTAAGCCATGTGGCCTTTCTGCCCCCTCCCTCCCAATCCTGGGGTGAATGGGGCCACACAGACTTCAGATAAAAGATAAGGATCGAGTGGAGAGAGTGCAAACAAACACAGCCTAAAGGTTGGGAAAAACTGATCGTGAGCAGAAGATTAATGTGCAGAAAGAAAAACAATTATATTACAGGCTTCAAATATTGAGGAGAGCTGCAATGACAAAGGAAGTGTTCGTTTGTATTTGTGCTGGCCAGGATGGGAATTAGCTCAAATTCCTGCAGGATGTTGTGGGTCAGGCTTCAGGAAAAGCTTTCAATGGGTTGTAAAGCTGCAGAGGGGACTTCCAGCAGAGGCTGTGGAGGATTCTCTGCTGAACCACCTTCAGCAACAGGCAAACAGCACTCAGCCCGTGCAGAGCTGGAACTAATCCTGCCCTGAGACAGAAGGATGGGTTATGTCATCATTTCAGAGTCCTTCCAGCCCTGTGTGATTATCAGATTCAACAACGCACATTTTAGGTGAATACATGTTTCCATTATCCATCTTCTCCCCTCCACCCTCCCCCGGGCTTTTCCATCTTACAGAACTCTTAATCTTTTTTTATCCCTGACCTTTCCTCTTCCTTCTAAAAATTCCCTTCCCAAACTGCCTGATTGCTGTCCTCTTCCTCCTAGAAAAAAAAAAAAAATTGCCTTTTTTAACGCAGTTCAGGTCTCAGTTGCAGTTCAGGACCCTACAATTAGTCACAGAAACTCCTCCCCTGGCTGCAAGCAGAGTAAATCCTGGCAGAGCCTCACCATGGACCCTGTGCCTCGTGCACAGCCAAGGAAAGGCTCCATCTCTCTGAGTTTTCCTCCCACAGGGACACCCACACGGAGCTGCTTTTAACGCTGGGAGAGAGGAAAAGCAACCAGCAGCTGAAGCCCTGGCAAAGCTGCTCGTGTTCCTTGTGGATATCAGAGGAACCCTTCCCTTCCCTTCCCTTCCCTTCCCTTCCCTTCCCTTCCCTTCCCTT